>OY720645.1:4059474-4354474 GCA_963169105.1 Ceriagrion tenellum
CCCATTCCACACTCCAATGCGGCGGATTGCAAGGTGAAATGTAGATGCAGTTGTAAAAATAAATACATGATATGATAAAAATGACTTAAATCGGGATAGGAAAGCTGACAGGAAACCTGATAAGACATTTTGACTTGTGCACGGATCTGACAGAAGACAAGATAATTGCATAAGGAAACGATACAATGTCTGAGCGATGAATTGTTGACAAACACGAAAAACAGACAGGCTTACGTTGGGGCAAAGGATTTGGGCTAGTATAAAGACTACATCTCGCGTGGAGGAGACGAACGATATTGCCCAACAGCCCATTTATTCAGGAAATTAAGATGGTTGACTCAATATCAGTACGAAAATTTATTAATCTGACAGGTAAAATTAGGTTCATTTATTGTTTAATGGTTTACCAGAGGCCTCATTAATCTTACCAGAGTAACCTGCCGCAAGATTGGCATCTAAAAATCTCTTTACAATCTATAGTTTTAACCGAATGGGACAAAAGTTTAACAAATCAAAGCAGATTCAAGATAAAACCTCGCCAAAAAAATTTCCGTATCATGACGACGGTAAAGATGGCGTTTATATCGATTAAAAGTTGAAATAACAGTCTCTTACTTCGTCATCCTGATGAGTATCGGTCTTTTACAAGTCGAAAACCTTGTCAAAACATTGACTGTATTACTGCACAATTAAATACGACCCTAAAGGCAAAATTACGATCAGAACACGGCATATTTTACCCTTAATTTAGCAGCAATTAGCCAATAACTCAAGAAATAAGGCGGTAGGATCATAAATTTCATTCTTTCATCAAATATCGGGAAATTTTAATTAAATAAAAACGGTTTTTTTACGAAATTGGCGACTGATTAATTTTCAACATTCAACTGTTGTCACCGGCTGGCATAAAGGGGTTGGAGGCATAAAATCAGTTTCTATCATAAAATCGTTAGTACATTCATACTCCCGTTCGCAAAAGTTATTTTAAAAATGGTTAATTTGGCATTCGCGTGAACGAAATGCTAAAAAAAAATCTTCATATATCAATGTAATTGGTTTTTTTCCTCAACTTGTCGCAAGTATTTCAAAGCTATCACTAAACTTGACATTAAAAAGATAGGTTTATGTGTATCCGGAACGAATAAAAGACAATTATATTGTTTTACGCAATTTTAGTGATTACAAAATGGCTTCTTTATGACTGCAGCGTCAAGAGTATAGTTCCGTCAGGTAGGCAACGATTAAAACGAAACTGTTGTCAAAGGATAGAGTTTTAAATTATGCACATGATTTCACTTTTGGTTTATAGCCCAGTACAATATCCATACTTCCGTTGTTAGGACACGTTCACGTTCAACAACACTGCCAATTCATTGTTGAAAGGCGTGCTTGATACATAAATCAAACATTGTTGAAAACTAGCAAGTTTAAACAATCATTTGCACATATTGATTTGATTTATGCGTCAAAAAATGGTTCAACCTACGGATAAAAGGGTTTTATTTAGAGAAATAACAAATTAAAGACTGGTAAATTGGTTTTGATATGAACAATAATTGTCCATTCTCTTCGATGAAAGTCACGTCACGTTGGCAACAAACGCGAAACCTAAGTTAGGAAGGGTTTTAAATACAAAAAATCAAACTTTTTCACAAAACAGACCGATTCCAGGTTAATTTGCACTATTTGATTGATAGATTGAATTCCAACGTAAAATAACCAAAATATTTCAAATGACGGAATTTTTCACGAAAGTAATATGCAGTAAAAACATTTTGATAAGACTTAAAAATTCAATTTTACAAGTTTATGATATAATAAGTATGATTTCTACATCATTTTTTCCCTTAAAGTCTACATTTACATCAAAATAATTTCCCGCGAGCCGCCAGCCATGTAAAGGTGTAAGTTTTCTGGAGAAGACATTGTGACCTGAATTATAGGAGTGTATTTAGCGAACTTAATTTTTACTGTGGTCGGTTATTGTTCGCGGAAAGAACGAGTCATTGCAATACCTATCTGTTTAATGGCAGTGTATCTCTCTTATTTTATCGCATCTGTCAGACCTAGAGACGTAGTGAGGAGTCACGATAATATTCTCTGTGCCACTCAAAAAAATATCAGTTCTGAAATAGATTCAAGCAGCCTAAGCCTACAGTGTAGCCTCCAATTCCCTCTAGGTGCTCCCACCTTAATCCCTCTAAATGTTGGGAGACACTATATGTACGCTCGTGTTGCAGTATTTAACGAAGCGCGCTGCTTTCCTTTGTATTTTGTTAATTTTTCGGTTAAATCTTTATGACCAGGGTCCCAAATGCTCGCGGCGTATTCGAGGTTTGGCCTAAACAGAGCGAAGTATAGCATATCTCTTTGACTTTTTTATCCTAGAAACTTCCTATTATTCGTTTAAAAGAATTTAGTATCCTTAATCTGCGCCACATATGTTATGTATGTGTAATCCCCAAGATATATCTGACGTTAAATTACTGTAAGGTTATAATCACTGCTTGTTGTCTGTTCTGAAACACTGCCTTTGGTTGGGGGTGATTTATCAACAAGATTGCATGTAATGCAAACAATAATGTTCACGTATCTTTCACCAACGTGCACCTTACTATAGAAATGCTGCCAGTGCTACAGAAACTAATTAATTAATGTTTGTAACAACTTCTTGAACAAGATACAGGTGTCATGTCGGGGTCATTCGAAACCGAGTTCTTGTATAACCTATCTGTTCTGCAGTGTATCTCTCTTATTTTATCGCGTCTGTCAGACCTAGGTATATAGTGAGGAGTCGTGATAATATCCTCTCTGCAGCTCAAAAAAATATCAGTTCTGAATTACATTCAAGCCGCCTAAGCCTAGCGTGCAGCCTCCAAGTCTCTCTAGGGGCTCCCACCTTAATCCCTCTAAATGTTGGAAGACTCTATATGTACGCTCGTAGCAGTTTTTAAAGATTCGCGCTGCTTTCCTGTGTATTTTATTAATTTTTTGGTTGAATCTTTATGACTTAGGGTCCCAAATGCTCGCGGCGTATTCGAGGTGTGGCCTAACCAGAGCGAAGTATAGCATCTCTCTTTGACTTTTTCATCCGAGGACCTATTTCTATTAATATACGCTTAACAAAACCAAATTTCTTTTATGCTGCGCCACATATGTTCTGTACTTGTGTAATCCCCACTATATATCAGAAGTTAAGATAATCCAAAGATATTTCAATGTATCTGAAGATTTTCTGTTCGAATTCATGAATGAATGAATCGAACTTTTTCATAAAAATATCGGACGATACTATTTTAATTCGCAGTACCGAATGAATAGATCAAATTTCAAAGCGAAATAAGCAAAATATTTTGACGGACGAAATTTTTCACTAAAGTTATAAGCGGTTTAAAACATCTTAAGATGGCGTAATATTCAATTTTACTTGTTTAAGAAGTAATAAGTGTGGTTTCTTATGTACACAACTGTTCCTTCTGACCGAAGACACTGGTTTCTTACTACATAGTTTTAGCTTCAAAATTTGCCTCTCGCAGACCAAACGTAGCGATTTTGCTCGCGGAGACATATTAAATCACCTTTTCTGCATCTCTTCGACACATAAATAATTCAATAAGCGAATCATAGCATTCGGGTTGGAAGAAAATAAACCGCTCTTGAAGGTAGCCAAACAGAAGAAAGATATTTTTCCTAGCAAAATATTACAATCGTATGAATGAATCATCTGTAGCGACCAGAAATTCCTCGATCTTCTCGTGAAAACCAAATACTTGGACACAACGAAGTTAGGATTGAAAAACGGGGAGGTAAAACACTTCCGAGCCGATGAATTTCTGATATTGAAGGCGAAACTTTCCTGCAAATAATCCCCAGAAAATAGATTCCCGAAGGCGCTGTAGATGAAGAATTGAGTTAATGAGATGATTGAATAGGTTTAAATCTAACCGTACCAGCAAAATGAACGATCAATGCTCTGCCAACGTATGTGCTTGTGGGGACCTTTTTAAAAATATGAGACAAATTTTCACATTCGCACTCACTGAAAGATTTTTTTAAAAACCTGCGAATTTAGAGCCAAATTTTTGTGGATTCTTAGAATTACATTAAACGACCATTTTGACTCTCTTCGACACATGAATATATCAACGAGCAGATCATAGAATTCGGGTTGGAAGAAAATAAACCGCTCTTGAAGGTAGTCAAACAGTAGAAAGACATTTTTCTAGGCAAAATATCACAATCGTATGAATGAATCATCTTTAGCCACCAGAAATTCCTCGATCTTCTCGTGAAAACCTAATACTTTGACACGACGAATTTAGGACTGAAAAACAGGGATGCAAAACACTTCCGAGCCGACGAATTTCTGATAATGTAGGCGAAACTTTCCTGCAAATAATTCCCAGAAAATTTCAATTTTACTTGTTTAAGAAGTAATAAGTGGACTTTCTCCATCATTTTCTTCCCTTAGAGTCACCGAGGATTCTATTTTTAAGATAAAAATAGACCGCTTGAACTTGTAAGGGAAAATACTCCGCCATAATATTTTGATAAATGAAATTTTACCTCAAGTTTCGCGCGGGATTATCATCAAAAGAAGACTATAAAAATCAATTCTACGCGTCTTACACATCACGAGTAAGAGATATCCACCATTTCCTTGCCTAACAGTCGGCGAGAGCTCCATCTTAGGTTCAGAACCGAATCTTTAGGCCTTTAATAGGAAACACTTAGCCGAGAAAATCGACTTTTTTAAGGATTTATCTTTGTCTTTTCCCTAAAAAAAAAATCGCCCAGGTAGGAAGTAAACAGGAAAGATTCCTGCTCTCTTCCCGACCGACTAGTTAATATTCATTCGTCTCCACGGTGATGAATTATTCATGCATATTAACAAATCCGAGGCGTCGTTCCCGGCCGAATGGCCAGCGGGCATCTTCAAACGTCTGCCAAGGGACGCGGGCAGACCGCCATGTTGTCGAGACGTCCCTCCACCGGGCCCGGACGAGTCTCAACACGACGCTGGAAGTCCACCATCTTGACTAAACTTCGCGGAAACCATTTCCCCATCTCCCCGTTTGTAAACGTTTCAGCGAAATTTACGAGTCGCTCCCTTTAAACAAAACATCCACGACTTTCATGGCAACGACGTAAATAAACTCGCAGTGCAGCATATATAATACGATAATCGACCGTTTGAGTATTGAATCAAGAGGCGTCAAATCGTAAATTAAGTTCAGATACGCAATTCACGCCGATGTTTACGCACGATCGTCCTCCGGGGATAAATATATCGAATGTAAAATTGAGTATAAACGTTCGGAAATGTACGTTTGTGTAATATTTATAGAAATGCTTCAAATTTTCCATCCTGATTGCGAGATTTGTTCACTCCAACACGTAAAAATCTATCGAACTTAGTCGAAAATATTAATTACTAATACCTCCCACATATGAGGACCCCAAAAGTCAAGGGGTCTGAGTAACGAAAATATTGTTTAGAGAAAACTGAAGAGGAAGTTGAAAATGTTTGGTACAACCCACTAAGTAGTTAAGAGGCATTACCCTAGATAGCAGGACCTGTCAAAAAAATCACTTGTATCCCTTTACCACCTAAAAGATTAATATTTTCACATCCCATTCCTGTACATAACATATTTTTTACAAAAATGTCACCTAGACCCCTTGACTTCTGGCGCCCTCATGTATCTTCGAAATAACTTGTTACAAGCGCACAAATTGAAGGCAATTTATTGTTCAAATTTATTTTAATCAATAATAAACCCTGCGTACATTTCGTCAGCCTTGCGGAAAAGGTTTATTCTCAAATGCGGAACGCCAAATAAATTTTCGACTAACTAAAGATCGAGATTTACGAATAAATTCTATTTTTTTTAAAAAAACGTCAAATATTGTTGAAAACGAATATGATCCCTGACAATGACTTAACGATTTTTAAAAAAATCAGCTTTCATCGTGGTGTTATGTGTTTATTCGCTGGACTTACAGACAAGGGGTTTATTCAAACACGAAGCTTGAACTTCAAATCGGCCCCGCAGAGGTAAAAATGATAGGAACTAAAAAAAATCTAAAGAATAAATTAGGAATGAACTAGGTTCATTTCTGGGTTGGTCCAGCCTCATTTAAAAGCGGAGTTTACACGCATGAAATGTTTAAAACGGGCGACAGAAGCGGGCAGTGTACTGCTAGTTTTGGGTCTTGATATGAAAATCAGTCCATGAACGAATCGCACCGCACATTAAGCCAAAAAGCAGATAAATAACTCAAAAATGCATTTCAGACACATTTTGAACAAAAATGTCCTCAATTCTGAAGAAAACTCCATCTAAATGCTAGTTTTCGTAAGGTTAAAAGTGATATAGCACCTTATTTAATGTATATAGTCTGATTTAAAACCCGTTCCCAGACACATACAATCATTAAACTCATATTTAAAAGAGGAATTAACTAACTTATTAAATGGAACAGGAAAATCAGAATATTGGAATCATTTCAACCTCTGTTTAGTTGCCCTACAATTAAATTCAACGCAGTGCCTAGCTAAGTTGCTCCCTAAGCTACCTTCCACGAGCTACTACAACATCCTTATACGGAAAATAAAATCACAGTTTCTCTCAGGGTAATGACTGTCTAACCGGAATGAAATTGAAGAAAAAATACCTCTTGAAAGTAAAAATCTGTTAACATCCTGATACATTTATGAAACTGACCAAAAAAGGCATAATTCAAACATCATCCGTGACGCCATTTTTTTCATACCATCCGTTTATTCTCTCCTATAAAAAAATCAAAAAGACAAGTGTCTCACTGGGGTCATTTGCAGTTTTTCTTCTACCAAGCGTATTGAGATTTTTCTTTCATCATCACCGCAGAGAGATATTGGTCCATAAAAACTTCTCCAACAATGGCCTCACTCTCCACACATTTTGAGCCTTAAGATGTTACATTCTCCACCGATCTGAGCTTCTAAATTTCCATTTTTACAAGCAAACATAACGGGTATTGCCGGCAATATGATGGAAATCCACGCTTCTGCAACAACGAAACACCATTTTTTAAAGTGATCAGAATTGTTTTTTTGAGATAAAAAAAAGTATATATTAGTTTTTTTACGTCCGAAGACAACTTTTTGAATTTTTTTTAAAACCACCAACGTTACGCAGGACAAGTACACAATGAGGTGCTCGCCCAACAATGACCCCTTTGCTAAGTAAAAGAAACGCATTTTCTTCAATAAAATTATGTCTGTTTCGTCTAGGAGTTTACTGAAAATGCGTTAAATAATCATTTTTATCGTCATGGTATCGAGAAATATTTCTAAATAATCATTTTACGTTCAAGGGAAAGAACTACCCCACCATAAGGTGGGCTCCTGGAGATGTTTTGAGGGCATAATTACTTGTTGTTAAGCCTGATATGCTATTTTTTCCGATTCCCTGAGATAATCTGACAAGATTTCACCTACAGGGGAGATCGTTTCTCAAGAGGACAGAGCCCTACGCACTGGATTTATCACAGATCAAAATCTTCGGTCATGAAAAAATTTTGCCTCCCATATCAGAGATTGTTGGATACGTCTAATATCCTCGCCGGATGGATAGACACAATTTTATAAAGATATACAGCTTATGTACCCAACTATTCCGTTCTCCGTGAATTCTGACCAAAGACTGTGGTTTTTCACTGCATAATCTTAGCTTTGAAAGCTGCTTGTCACCAGCCAAAACTTATGTACACAACTATTCCTTCTGACCGAAGACACTGGTTTATTACCACCTAATCTTAGCTTCAAAATTTGCCTCTCACAGACCAAACGTAGCGAGTTCTGCTCGCGGAGACATATTAAATCACCTTTTCTGCATCTTTCCGACACATGAATTATCCAATAAGCGGATCATAGCATTCTGGTTGGAATAAAATAAACCGCTCTTGAAGGTAGCCAAACAGAAGAAAGACATTTTTCTAGGCAAAATATCACAATCATATGAATGAATCATCTGTAGCGACCAGAAATTTCTCGATGTTTTCATGAAAACCAAATACTTTGACACGACGAAGTTAGGATTGAAAAACAGGGAGGTGAAACACTTTCGAGCCGACGAATTTCTGATATTGAAGGCGAAACTTTCCTGCAAACTTATCCCCAGAAAATCGATTCCCGAAGTCGCTGTAGATGAAGAATTGAGTTAATGAGATGATTAAATAGGTTTAAATCTAACCGTACCAGCAAAATGAACGATCAATGCTCTGCCAACGTATTTGCTTTTGGGGAGCTTTTTAAAAACATAAGACAAATTTTCACATTCGCACTCACTGAAAGATTTTTTTAAAAAACCTGCGATTTTAGAGCCAAATTTTTGCGGATTCTATGAATTTTGATCACTTCCTAAACACCGTGAGCTTTCGTAATGGCGTTCAACTCGTAAAAACCACTAAAAAACCCTGAGTAACGATTTTCGCAGAAGAAAACTCACTAGACGACCAGGTAACATCACAATTTACGTGTTTCCTAAGAAAATTTGGATGTTACGAAACAGCATCGACGTTTTCTGTAGCACTTGTCAATTTTTTTTAGGAATTTTGCCAACACCTTGCAAAGGACCGCATCACTTCATTATCCTCTTTTACTTACCACTATGATAAATACGAATATTTTAAACAAACAAAGAACTTAGAAACAAAATCCACCAATCACATTTCACACCACCTCGAACGCAACAATGCACTCGACCCAACACAGTCCTGAAATCACTGACAACAATCACCATCCAGCAACACACGAGGCGAGGAGGAACAATGCTCTCAACAATAGCGACAATGCTTACCGGATCACCCCACAGTGTGGCGACGGAAAGAATGCTAGGCGACGTGTACTGTGTCCTCGCAAAAGTTAGGCTCGCTTCAAGCCGCTGGTCGATATTCGGATTCTGTATCGGAGCGGTCGTATCGCTACGTCAGAAGTTCCACTGTCGCTCAACACTCCTCTTGGATGGTTTGACGATGAACGTTTTGGAGGGTAAATTGGCCGAAAAGTGGGATGTAAAACAAATCAACCATCACTCAACACTGTGAATGGGAGGCGTCTGGGACTGTGGAGACGATTTGAGGAATTATTGAAAGAAAAATGTGAGGGAAAATATTACGTGAAATAGTTTTTTAAAAATCACTCAATAACGTAAAAAAGAGAGGAATGTAACAGACAGAAAAAATACCTAAAAAATCAACTATGCACACTGGGAAGAAAAACTGAAGATTAAGGCCAAAAAATGTAACTTTCGCAAAGTCTTCCGTCGCCTAGGTTACCAAACAGGATCCTTTGCCGATTCTGGACGCGTAGATCAACGTTCCAAGTTGAAAAAATAACGTTTCAAACTGGATGGGAGTATTTTAAAAACTTCTTCCTCTTCTGATTTGGGAAAAAAAACGAAAAAGTTTGGTTTAATTGCGTTCACCACCGCAACAATAGTCCGCCTCCCTCCAAGCCACCTTATCTTCTCAACAATCCCCACAACAATGTCGGTGTTTTCGGGACGTCAAGCAGATTTGTTTATAATAATAATAAAGGCGAAAACAGATGAGGATCTCGTTGATTTGTGAAGATTTTCTGTGTCCTGGTATCCCGGATTAATTCGCAGAACAGGAACGCACTGGTAATTGCGCCGATAACATTTCAGTTCTGCGGACCGGAACGGAAACGTCGTCGGTGGAAACGTCTTCAGAGGAATGAGAAGGAACACGTTTTTTCCCCTCGCGCAGAATTAAAAACGTTCCGCCGCTGTCGGGACAGCCAACTCGGGAGAGTAAGCAGACGGAGAGGTTTTCGGAGTTTCCGTCAGTCCACTCAATGGGGGCGCGACTGTCGGAGCGGCGGAGCTTCGGCGGTCCGCCGCGCAGGGGGCAGGTCGGTCGGTCGGCGAAAAGGGGAGAAACTCTGGCGTGGATTGGGAGGGGCGAAGGCAAACTTTTGGAAACTAACGGAGCACGGGGGTTGGGAGGGGGATGAAGCGAGCGGGCGGATGGCAGGGGGGGCGGGAGTTGGGCTTTCGAGAGTGGGGGCGAAATTAGGAGTATGAGAGAGGAGATGGAGAGCAAGGGGGGTGGGGAGGATTTTGAGGGACAGTAAAATGAACATTTGTGCGTGGGAGAAGGGAGGGAAGAAGAGGAAGGTGAAGAGGAAGAGGAAGGAGGAAGATAAAGCGAAAGGAGAGGAGGGATAGAAGGCAAAAATGTCGATAACGCACGTGGTACATTGTGTCCTAGGAACTGAGGCATACATCCATAAGCTTAGCCTTTTATACTCTACCAAAAAATTACAGATAGAGAGGAGGACAACTGTAGACAAAATAAACGACGCTTAAAACACAAGGAGAAAACGAAAACGTCGATAATTTACGGTCCATACCGTTTCCTAGCGACTGAGTTGTACATCCATACGCTTAGCCTTTTTTGTGCAAAAAAAACATGAGATAGAAAAGAGGAAAGCTGTAAAAAATACACGAAACATAAAGCACAAAGAGATAGCGAAAACGTAGAAAATGTCAGTGTTTTACTGTTTCCTAGTAACTGTATCATACATCCGTACACTTAGCTTTTTATATTACACAAAAAAAATTAAGGATAGAGGGGAGGACAACTGTAAACAAAATAAACGACGCTTAAAACACAAGGAGAAAACGAAAACGTCGATAATTTACGGTCCATACTGTTTCCTAGCAACTGAGTTGTACATCCATACGCTTAGCCTTTTTTGTGCAAAAAAAACATGAGATAGAAAAGAGGAAAGCTGTAAAAAATACACGAAACATAAAGCACAAAGAGATAGCGAAAACGTAGAAAATGTCAGTGTTTTACTGTTTCCTAGCAACTGTATCATACATCCGTACACTTAGCCTTTTATACTCTGAAAAAAAATTACAGATAGAGAGGAGGACAACTGTAGACAAAATAAACGACGCTTAAAACACAAGGAGAAAACTAAAACGTCGATAATTTACGGTCCATACCGTTTCCTAGCGACTGAGTTGTACATCCATACGCTTAGCCTTTTATGTGCCAAGAAAACAAGAGATAGGAAAGAGGAAAGCTGTAAAAAAATACACGAAACATAAAGCACAAAGAGCTAGCAAAAACGTCGAAAATGTCAGTGTTTTACTGTTTCCTAGCAACTGTATCATACATGCGTACACTTAGCTTTTTACATTACCCAAAAAAATTAAGGATAGAGGGGAGGACAACTGTAAACCAAATAAACTTCGCTTGAAACACAAGGAGAAAACGAAAACGTCGATAATTTACGGTCCATACTGTTTCCTAGCAACTGAGTTGTAAATCCATACGCTTAGCCTTTTATGTGCCAAAAAAACAAGAGATAGGAAAGAGGAAAGCTATTGAAAATACACGACGCGTAAAGCACAAAGAAATAGCGAAAACGTCGAAAATGTCAGTGTTTTACTGTTTCCTAGCAACTGTATCATACATCCGTACACTTAGCTTTTTATATTACACAAAAAAATTAAGGATAGAGGGGAAGACAACTGTAAACCAAATAAACTTCGCTTGAAACACAAGGAGAAAACGAAAACGTCGATAATTTACGGTCCATACTGTTTCCTAGCAACTGAGTTGTAAATCCATACGCTTAGCCTTTTATGTGCCAAAAAAACAAGAGATAGGAAAGAGGAAAGCTGTTGAAAATACACGACGCGTAAAGCACAAAGAAATAGCGAAAACGTCGAAAATGTCAGTGTTTTACTGTTTCCTAGCAACTGTATCATACATCCGTACACTTAGCTTTTTATATTACACAAAAAAATTAAGGATAGAGGGGAAGACAACTGTAAACCAAATAAACTTCGCTTGAAACACAAGGAGAAAACGAAAACGTCGATAATTTACGGTCCATACTGTTTCCTAGCAACTGAGTTGTAAATCCATACGCTTAGCCTTTTATGTGCCAAAAAAACAAGAGATAGGAAAGAGGAAAGCTGTTGAAAATACACGACGCGTAAAGCACAAAGAAATAGCGAAAACGTCGAAAATGTCAGTGTTTTACTGTTTCCTAGCAACTGTATCATACATCCGTACACTTAGCTTTTTATATTACACAAAAAAATTAAGGATAGAGGGGAGGACAACTGTAAACCAAATAAACTTCGCTTGAAACACAAGGAGAAAACGAAAACGTCGATAATTTACGGTCCATACTGTTTCCTAGCAACTGAGTTGTAAATCCATACGCTTAGCCTTTTATGTGCCAAAAAAACAAGAGATAGGAAAGAGGAAAGCTGTTGAAAATACACGACGCGTAAAGCACAAAGAAATAGCAAAAACGTCGAAAATGTCAGTGTTTTACTGTTTCCTAGCAACTGTATCATACATCCGTACACTTAGCTTTTTATATTACACAAAAAAATTAAGGATAGAGGGGAGGACAACTGTAAACCAAATAAACTTCGCTTGAAACACAAGGAGAAAACGAAAACGTCGATAATTTACGGTCCATACTGTTTCCTAGCAACTGAGTTGTAAATCCATACGCTTAGCCTTTTATGTGCCAAAAAAACAAGAGATAGGAAAGAGGAAAGCTGTTGAAAATACACGACGCGTAAAGCACAAAGAAATAGCGAAAACGTCGAAAATGTCAGTGTTTTACTGTTTCCTAGCAACTGTATCATACATCCGTACACTTAGCTTTTTATATTACACAAAAAAATTAAGGATAGAGGGGAGGACAACTGTAAACCAAATAAACTTCGCTTGAAACACAAGGAGAAAACGTCGATAATTTACGGTCCATACTGTTTCCTAGCGACTGAGTTGTACATCCATACGCTTAGCCTTTTATGTGCCAAAAAAAACAAGAGATAGGAAAGAGGAAAACTGTAAAAAAAATACACGACGCATAAAGCACAAAGAGATAGCGAAAACGTCGAAAATGTCAGTGGTTTATTGTTTCCTAGCAACTGTATCATACATCCGTACACTTAGCTTTTTATATCATATATAAAAAAATTAAGGATAGAGGGGAGGACAACTGTAAGCTTAATAGACGACGCTAAAAACACAAAGAGAAAGCGAAAACGTCAATAATGTACGTGGTACATTGTTTCCAAGCATCTGAAACATATCTCCGCACGCTTAGCCTTTCATTTTGCACACAAAAATTAGAGAGAGAGGAGGATAACTGTAAACAAAATATACGACGCTTTAAACACAAGGAGAAATCAAACGCGTGGAAAAAGTTCACGGTATATCGTTTCCTAGCAACTGAACCATACATCCACACGCTTAGCCTTTTATATTATATATTTTTAAAATTAGAGATGGAGAGGAAAACAACTGTAAACAGAATAGACGACGCTTAAAACACAAGGAGAAAGTGAACACGTCAACAACGTGCGAAACATACTTTTCCCGACAACTGAATCATACATCCGTACTCTTGGTCTTTTATTTTGCACAAAAACACGAAAGGTAGAAATGAGGAAAGCTGTAGACAAATGGAATTCGTTTTTTTTAATGAACAATGGTTCATGCTTTAATAATCTTTGGTGAATGTACATTTTAAAAATCCGGAGTTAGCGCTTCTCCTACGAAGCGAAACGGAGAGCGGATGTGAAGATAAATTCATCAGAAGGCCCAAGTATTTGCTTTCAATATTGAAAGCGATAAGTATGTTAAAATAATGAGGGAGAACGTAGAAGTTTTTGAACAGCCACTATCTGACCTTCCTCGATGGGGAAAAAATTTTCTATTTTTTATAATTCGAAATCATTGAAAAATATTTGCGCTTTTCAAGAGACTCTTTTCCATTTAAGTTGTTGCGCTAAGCAGAACTGTAACGCTTGACAGATTAAGTGCGTGGGGCGTTGCGTCTCTTAGTTGCGGTTTGTCAAACAATTTGAAAAACAGATTAATGCGTGTTCCTATTTACTGACGATGTCGTGCCTGTTGGAGCTCTGAGATAAATAGTTTTTCAGCTGATGAAGAAAAATGGGTAGGTTTATAAAAAAGGGACCTTATGACGGTACATAATCATCTACATAATACCCTGCGAGCCACCTAATTGGCATGTGGTAAGGAAAGTGAGGCCACCAGCCGTATAAAGGTGTAAGTTTTTTTTTAGATGAAATGGTGACATGTCTTATAGGAGTCAATTTTTATTTTGGTCGCTAATTGTTCGCGGAAAGAACGAGTTTGGGTACCAATCTGTTAATGGCGGTGTATTTCTCCACACAAGAAACTAGGGGACAGGTAAGGGAGGAAGGGTGGATAGAAACCCGGCGTCGGCATTAGCCTGATCTTAACGAAAGGCACCAAGGGGATCACGGTTTAACATCTCAGACGACAGACGGAGTACTGTACTTGATGTGACCTCCACAAGACACTAGGGGACAGGTAAGGGAGGAAGGATGGATGGAAACCCGGCGTCGGCATTAGCCTGATCTTAACGAAAGGCACCAAGGGGATCACGGTTTAACGTCTCAGACGACAGACGGAGTACAGTGCTTGAAGTGCCCTACACAAGACACTAGGGGACAGGTAAGGGAGGAAGGGTGGATAGAAACCCAGCGTCGGCATTAGCCTGATTTTAACGAAAGGCGCCAAGGGGACCAGGGTTTAACATCTCATCCGACAGACTGAGTACAGTACTTGAAGTGCCCTCCACAAGTCACTCAAGTAGGGATCAGGGTTCCATCTGAAAAACATCTTCTTTACAGGGATTTGAACCCTGGCCGTCCGCGTGGTTAGCCAGTACTCTAGCCACCACACCAACTCAATTCCCTTCAATTATCAATGTTATTTGGTGAAAAAAGCGCTGTATGAAAAGAAAAAGAGTGGTTATTTGTAGAAAAGAACCGGTAAAATGTGGAGTTAAAAGTGCAGAGTGAGGAATTATTTCATCAATAACTGTGGGTCAAAATGACCCGCTTTGGGCGTTGAAAGATGTCCAATAGTCCGGGCGCCCTAGAGTTAAACGGCTGAAATGAAACAGCGGACTTTTAAGGTTGGCCGAGCCTGAAATGCCGTTCGTGTTCTTTGACCCTAGTGGCGATGGTCTTCCCTGTCCCTCCCACATACATCAGGTCGTATGTGCAAGGTATCTCATGGATACCGGGTGTCTGGAGACTGCAAGGGTCCTTGGCCGTGACGAGATGGTTTCTAAGTTTAGAGGGTCGGCGAAATAATGTCTCAATATTGCATTTACTGAGGATTCTAGCGTAGGTCGATTATCGTTATTTACAGTCCGGTTTTCATTGTCTTTGAGTATCGTAACAAGAGGTTTTTTTTACGATATAGGGTCGTTAGCCCTATGGTCAACCCCCAACCTGGAGAAACAGAGTACTTCTCTTTGTCGGTGGAAAAGATAGTGACATAGTGATAGAAATTAAGAACATTTCATTTCCTAGAAGAAATAAAAGCCAGGATTGCAGCAGGCAATAGGGCTCATCGAGCTTTATTGAAAGTGCTCAAGTCACGCAACCTCAGTCGGAACTTGAAAACAAAGATTTACCGAACAGTGATTAGACCTGTGGTCATATATGGTTCAGAAACGTGGACCATGACCGCGGCAGAAGAAGAGCTACTTAAAAGGTGGGAAAGGAAAGTACTAAGAAATATTTATGGTCGTACAAAGGAAGGTGGACAGTGGAAAATATGGAGAAACAGAGAACTCGAGGAACTCTACAAACATCCTAACATAGTGACAGAAATTAAGAGCAATAGATTAAGGTGGTTAGGATATGTCGAGAGAATGCCTGAGGATAGGATGGTGAATAAGGTATTTAGTGGTCATCCTCGTGAAGGAAGATTGGGAGGGGGACCCCGGAAAATATGGTTGGATGACGTAGAGGATGATCTGAGACAGTTGGGAATTAGAGGATGGAGAACGCACGCCGGGAATCGTGATGTCTGGGCTAACATCGTCGGAGAGGCCAAGACCCTACAAGGGCTCCAGCACCGAGGAGTAATTGAGTAAGTAAGAGGATTCTAGCAATTCTCTAAAAATAGCGCCGTTGCTGATCACAGCATCTCCGACGACCATGTCATCTGCAGGGAGATGACGAAGATTCACTGGCGCATTGACAGTTTTTGGGAAAGGCTGACGAGGGAGGCGATTGCAATTCGAATGAAAAAGACCGTGAATCGAGACGCTGGACACTCATCCAGTAACTCCCGGAAACCTGTGCTGAGGAGCATCCAAGAATCCCGGGGAAAAAAAGGCGGGGAAAATTTCAACCGAACGCGCCTGTTCGTTCAGTCGTCCACTGCGTTTTCTCGAATCTTCAGAGATCACAGTCGCTGGTGAATCAGTTTTTACATGATAACTGATGAAGACATTATCACTGACGCGAAAGATAACATTGCATAGGGATGATTTTATTTTTAAGGAGATTTTTTTTTCATTTTAAAAATATTTTTTCGGTCATTGACACAGTGCACTTTTTTACTTTTGATTATCTGACTATAACCTCACGTAAATATATCAAACTTTCAAGGAGTATCTTACATGTCACGCATTGCTTCACGCAAGCTCTCCACATCGCAGAGACGACCTTATCCGATATTCACTCCCATGATTAAGAGACACTTCTGTCATCTTCACCCGTGAATTTCTTAATATGCAACTCTCAATCTCAAAAAACTCTACGGAAACTGAATTATATTTGCGGAAAGAAATGAGAAATCGTACGGACGTAGTTTTGACAATTTTCTTTTGCGTCCTTCCTGACTGATGTACAGTCACTTCAAAAAGTATTGCGACACGCTAGACTAGCGGCTCGTGTATGTCGGCTGCCGATGCTCGAAGTACGCTGGCTGTCCTGGGTCGTCTCTGGTAGCAATGAGAATTTGCAGGTACACTTTCCATTTTCCATCAGACAAAGCGCCTGGTTAAGTGAGACTGCATTATGGGAGCGCTCTTGTTCAGAGGAGAGGACAGAATTCCTCCTTGACCCGGCCTTGAGGACGTATTCGGTAGAAGAAGTAAGAAGGGGAATGTGGTGAAAAGGCTATATTGAATGGAGTAAACGATTGTGTGATTCTACGGGTGAAATCGCACGGAGGTAAAACAAAGAAGAGACGAATGCATGGGAAAACGGCTGTGAATTCATTTCAGTGTTGGCCTTCCAACACGAACGAATTCCATAGCACTGTCGGAGTTTAGTCCCACTTCAATTAGAAAATATTTCGCAGTGTACGAGACGTTTCTCATAGTCACCCATGACCAACCAGGATAGCCAACGTACTTCGGGCTTCAACAAGCGACCTATACTAACCGCAAGCGTGGTGTGTCGCGAAACTATTTGAAGTGACTGTGCCTTTTCCCATTTAGTTCCCATCCGGATATTCGATTGGGGGACTATAGATAATAATTTCGGAATATTTTAACGGGAGGAGTAACATCACGTCACAAACATGGATCTTCATATTCCAAACCTATTTGGGAAGGTGATTCCTGCAAGGAACTACTTTGTTACTCTTATGAGTAAGTTGTAATGGTGTGTAAATGTTTACCAGCCTTTGCAGTACCCGCACCACGTGAAGCATTCCCTGGTTAATGGCTATGGTACTCTACCGGGCAGTTTTGGCACATTTTCGCCAGTATGCCACAAGAGAAACCATAGCATAGTTATATCCTAGGCCCGTTTTCACTATTCTACTCAAGTTAGGATCCGTTCTGAAAGAACTACCTTGAGAGCCAGCATACTGTTGCCCGCGACCCAACACTAGGAGGTATATGTGGTGTACTGACACACCGCAATGGAATTTAAGGTAAATGCGTGCAAGATTAAGTAGTAGTTTTTGATAAGGAGAATGGGGAGAATAACTGTATGATGAGGGCGAATGGTGAAGCAATTGACAAGTGAATGTTTTTGTGTACTTAGGTAAGATGTATGCAAAAGATGGACGGACAGATGAGGAGATAGAGATATGCGAATGCTGGAAGGAAAGTGGTAGGTAGCATGTGAAGCATATCAAAGGAATGAGTGCCTGTCTTCTAAGGAAGTAAATATCGCCTTGCACAAAAGTGTACTTCTCCCCACTTTGTTCTATGGTAGTGAAACATGGGTATGTCTGGATATAAACATAAGAGTAGACTAAACGCCGTGGGTATGAGTTATCTGAGGAATATTTGCGACAACAGTAGGATGGATAGGGTCAGGAATGAGTGGGTCATGAATGAATGTGGGTTAGATACTCCAGTAGTAATGGACATATATATATATGGAAGGAGTGTGCTTCGTTGGTTTGGCCATGTTGAGAGAATGGATGAGAGTCGAATGACGAAACAGATATATGAGAGTAGAATGAATGGTGTGAGAGGTAGAGGTAGGCCGAGAAAGTTGTCGTTGAACGTGGTTGAGAAAATTCTTAGGAGGAGGAATATTAGGAGTCTTAAAAACAAGAGGGCGTGTATGAAGCAGTATATAAGGGGATAAATGAAGGGAAAGATGTTTATGTCAAGGATAGGTCAGTATTGAGGAAATCATTGAAGCAGAGTTAGGTGTACAAATATGTACTTATGAGTAAAACTTTGTGACTGTGCCTACCCTGGAAGGGAAAGGCGTGATTGGCACTTATGTATTGCTGCAAGAAGGTGACAAATGGGAATTGAAAATTCTACTTATATTCTGGAACATCGATTTTAATTAACTAGACCAACACTCAAGATAAGTTTAAGTCCATTTAATTTAGCCATCACTAGTTTATATTTGAACAAAGTTATACTGAGCTATGATAAACATTGATACGATATCCACGTATCGATATAAAGAGCATGGAACTAGATTTCTGCACGAAAAGTGACAAAAGGGAATTGAAAACTCCAGGACGCAGAATTATTTTCATTCTGAAACATCGATTTTAATTAACTTGACCAACACTCAAGATAAGCCTAAGTCCATTTAATTTAGCCATCATTGATAAATATTTAAGATATGATAAACATCGATACGTAATCCATGTATCGATATACACTCTAAGGAAGGACATTTCCGCATAAAAAGTGAATAAATGTGAATTCAAAACTCATGGGAGCAAGTTAATTTTCATTCGTCGATACTGTGCATGTGGCAGAATATCGATACCGCACATCGTCGTGCCGCAGTATCGCGGGTATAGGGCGACCCCGGGAAGGAGCGTGCACCATGGTGCTGCGGAGCCCAGCGGTGAGCGGTGGAACGAGGGGCGGCGAAAGGAGTGGTGCTCACAGGAGAGCATTTCACAAACTCCACTGAACTCCCCCCATCCCCTTCGCCGCCCTATTCAGAAAGAACACTACGACGCAACTTTCCGAAACTTCCCCTCCGACGCCAAGCCTTCCCCCACCCCCCCGTAATAAGCCTCCCGTACCTCCCCTCCGCCGCCCTGTATCAGTCTCATCCCACTCGTGGAGCAGACGTCGCGCATGCGCAGGAGGAAGGCTCTCAAACTTGCGCCTTCTACCCGCTGAGAAACAACATCGCCACTCATTCCACATCTAACCCAGAGCTCACACAACAAATGTAAATATTACAAGAGTAAATGGGTGATTTTAGTATGCAAGCAAGGGGGGAATTGGTACATGATA
This sequence comes from Ceriagrion tenellum, assembly GCA_963169105.1. Classification (NCBI taxonomy): domain Eukaryota; kingdom Metazoa; phylum Arthropoda; class Insecta; order Odonata; family Coenagrionidae; genus Ceriagrion; species Ceriagrion tenellum. Next base: position 4,079,066 of record OY720645.1, read on the forward strand.
GTACTGTTTAACCCTAGATCAGCTGAAGGAACTTATATTTGAACTTTGAACCAAGCAGACAGCTGTAATATCGCGGGTAATATTTTATAACCTCGCACAGGAAAGGAAATTAAGCGTCTAAGAATTGAAAACATTTATAAAAGAGGCTACCATTCGAATCGACCAATAAAAATGCTCATTTTCTCCATTTCAATGTCTGTCGCAATCGCCAACTTCCACAGAACGTTTCACCAGAGACGCTAAAATGAACATGATAATCCAACTATCCTTCGCGCAGTAAAGATAGTTGACAGAGGGGTTATTTGGTCGTCTCGTATTCATACATTTAAGAAATTCGCCTATATACATGTCGAAATTTTCATTAAAGGACAGAGTTTGTTTCCTGAAGGGAATCAATTTCCATATAGACTATCATTTACGATTATATAAACCACGCGTCGAATTTAACGATATAAGAGCCGAAGGAACTTTAATTCGAACTTTAAACCAATCAGACAGCTGTAATATCGCGGCTATTATTTTATAACCTCGAACAGGAAAGGAAAATTAGTGTGTAGGAATTGAAAGCATTTAGGAAAGAGGCTACCATCCGAATCGACCAAAAAAACTGCTTTTTTTCCTCCATTTCAGAGTCTGTAGTCTTCGCCAACTTCGAAAGAACGTGTTACCAGAGACGCTAAAATGAACATGATAATCCAACTATCCTTCGCGCAGTAAAGATAGTTGACAGAGGAGGGGTTATTTGGTCGTCTCGTATTCATACATTTAAGAAATTCGCCTATTTACATAACGAAATTTTCATGAAAGAAAAGAGTATTATTCCTGAAGGAAATCAATTTTTATGAGGACTATCATATACGATTATACAAACCACGCATTGAATTTAACACTAGAACAGTCGAAGAAAATTCTATATGAGCTTTGAACCAAGCAGACAGCTGTAATATCGCGGGCTATAATTTTATAGCCTCGCGCAGGAAAGGAAAATAATTGTCTAAGAATTGAAAGCATTTAGGAAAAAGGCTAGCTGCCGAATCAACCAATAAAAATGCTTATTTTCTTTCATTTCAGAGTCTGTCGCCTTCGCAAACTTCTGCAGAACTCTTTAATAGAGACGCTAAAATGAACATGATAATTCAACCATCCTTTCGCGCATGAAGATAGATAACAGAGGAGGGGTTATTTTGCTGTGTCGTATTCTCACATTCACGAAATTCGCCTATTTACATGACGAAATTTTCATGAAAGAAAAGAGTATTATTCCTGAAGGAAATCAATTTTTATGAGGACTATCATATACGATTATACAAACCACGCATTGAATTTAACACTAGAACAGTCGAAGAAAATTCTATATGAGCTTTGAACCAAGCAGACAGCTGTAATATCGCGGGCTATAATTTTATAGCCTGGCGCAGGAAAGGAAAATAATTGTCTAAGAATTGAAAGCATTTAGGAAAAAGGCTAGCTGCCGAATCAACCAATAAAAATGCTTATTTTCTTTCATTTCAGAGTCTGTCGCCTTCGCAAACTTCTGCAGAACTCTTTAATAGAGACGCTAAAATGAACATGATAATTCAACCATCCTTTCGCGCATGAAGATAAATAACAGAGGAGGGGTTATTTTGCTGTGTCGTATTCTCACATTCACGAAATTCGCCTATTTACATGACGAAATTTTCATGAAAGAAAAGAGTATTATTCCTGAAGGAAATCAATTTTTATGAGGACTATCATATACGATTATACAAACCACGCATTGAATTTAACACTAGAACAGTCAAAGAAAATTATATATGAGCTTTGAACCAAGCAGACAGCTGTAATATCGCGGGCTATAATTTTATAGCCTCGCGCAGGAAAGGAAAATAATTGTCTAAGAATTGAAAGCATTTAGGAAAAAGGCTAGCTGCCGAATCAACCAATAAAAATGCTTATTTTCTTTCATTTCAGAGTCTGTCGCCTTCGCAAACTTCTGCAGAACGTTTTACTAGAGAAGCTAAAATGAACATGATAATTCAACCATCCTTCGCGCAGTGAAGATAGTTAAGAGAGGAGGGGGTTATTTTGTCCTCTCGAATTCATATACATATTCACGAAATTCGCCTATTTACATGACGAAATTACCACGAAAGGAAAGAGTTGGTTTTCTAAAGGGCATCTATTTCCATGAGGACTATCATTTACGATTATATAAACCACGCATCGCATTTAACCATAGGAAAGAAGAAGGGACCTAATTACGAACTTTGAACCAAGCAGACAGCTGTAATATCGCGACTTTTATTTTATAACCTCAAACAATAAAAGAAAAATAAGCGTCTTGAAATTAAAAGCATTTAGGAAAAAGGCTACCATCCGAATGGACAAAAAAAAACTGATTTTTTTCTCCATTATCTCGCTAACTTCCACAGAACGTTTTACCAGAGACGCTAAAATGAACATGATAATTCAACCATCCTTCGCGCAGTGAAGATAGTTAACAGAGGAGGGGGTTATTTTGTCCTCTCGAATTCATATACATATTCACGAAATTCGCCTATTTACATGACGTATTCTTTCACAAAAGGAAAGAGTTCGTTTGCTGAAGGGCATCAATTTCCAATGAAGACTATCATTTACGATTATATAAACCACGCATCGTATTTAACACTAAAACAGCCGAAGGGACTTAATTACGAACTTTGAACCAATCAGACAGCCGTAATATCGCGGCTATTATTTTATAACCTCGAACAGGAAAGTAAAATAAGCGTCTTGAAATTAAAAGCATTTAGGAAAAAGGCTACCATCCGAATGGACAAAAAAAAACTGATTTTTTTCTCCATTATCTCGCTAACTTCCACAGAACGTTTTACCAGAGACGCTAAAATGAACATGATAATTCAACCATCCTTCGCGCAGTGAAGATAGTTAACAGAGGAGGGGGTTATTTTGTCCTCTCGAATTCATATACATATTCACGAAATTCGCCTATTTACATGACGTATTCTTTCACAAAAGGAAAGAGTTCGTTTGCTGAAGGGCATCAATTTCCAATGAAGACTATCATTTACGATTATATAAACCACGCATCGTATTTAACACTAAAACAGCCGAAGGGACTTAATTACGAACTTTGAACCAATCAGACAGCCGTAATATCGCGGCTATTATTTTATAACCTCGAACAGGAAAGTAAAATAAGCGTCTAGAAATTGAAAGCATTTAGGAAAGAGGCTACCATCCGAATCGACCAAAAAGACTACTTTTCTTCTCCATTTCAGAGTCTGTCGCAATCGCCAACTTCTACAGAACGTTTCACCAGAGACGGTAAAATGAACATGATAATTCAACCATCCTTAGCGCAATGAAGATAGCTAACAGAGGAGGGGGTTATTTTGTCCTCTCGAATTCATATACATATTCACGAAAGTCGCCTATTTACATGATGAAATTTTCCACGAAAGAAAAGAGTTCGTTTCCTGATGGGTATCAGTTTCCATGAGGACTATAATTTACGATTATACAAACCTTGCGTCGTATTTAAAACTAGAACAGCCGAAGGACCTTATATTCAAACTTTGAACCAAGTAGACAGCTGTAATATCGCGGGATATTATTTTATAACCTCGCACAGGAAAGGAAAATAAGTTTATAGAAATTGAAAGCATTTAGGAAAGGGCTACCATCTGAATCGACCAAAAAAAATGCTTTTTTTCATTCATTTCAGGGTCTGTAGCCTTCGCCAACTTCTATAGAACGTTTTACCAGAGACGCTAAAATGAACATGACAATTCAACCATCCCTCGCGCAGTGGAGATAGTTAACAGAGGAGGGGATTAATTTGTCCTCTCGTATTCACACATTCGCGAAATTCGCCTATTTACATGACGAAATTTTAAGGAAAGGAAAGAGTTTGTCTCCTGAAGGGCATCAATTTCCAATGAAGACTATTATTTACGATTATACAAACCACGCGTCGTATTTAACTCTAGAACAGCCGAAGGAACTTAAATTCAAACTTTGGACCAAGCATACAGCTGTAATATCGCGACTACTATTTTATATCCTCGCACAGGAAAGTAAAATTAGTGTGTAGGAATTGAAAGCATTTAGGGAAGAGGCTACCATCCGAATCGACCGAAAAAACTGCTTTTTTCTCTATTTCAGAGTCTGTAGCCTTCGCCAACTTCGAAAGAACTCTTTAATAGAGACGCTGAAATGAACATGGTAATACAAACCATCCTTTCGCGCAGTGAAGACAGTTAACAGAGGAGGGGTTATTTTGTTGTCTCATATTCATATATTCACGAAATTCGCCTATTTACATGACGAAATTTTAACGAAAGGAAATAGTATGATTCCTGAAGGAAATCTATTTTCATGAGGACTATCATTTACGATTTTACAAACCACGCATCGCATTTAACACTAAAACAGCCGAAGGAGTCATTTTGGCTAAATTTACATTTCCAAGAGCTGTATTTTTGTTATTTATGCATTGATAATCATAATTTTTATCTGACTTGTAATTATTTTTCATGGCAATGCCACTGGAAAAATATCCTCGCACTACCCATGACGTGATATCACGTCATCAGCGCCTGCTTAAAGACAACCATGACGTGAATTCACGTCATACCGCACTCCAACGGTTAATTGTATTAGATATATCTTCCACCTCTTCCTACCACCCATCCACCACCACACCCTTCCCGTGATCCTCCACGGCCATGGAGTGGTACCGAGAGTGTTCCAGAATTCACTAGGAAACTTTCACAAGTCCCCCTAGCGAAAGGTGGAACACTTACAGTACCCATGACGTGATATCACGTCATCAGCTCCCGCGCAAAGACAACCATGACGTGAATTCACGTCATGCCGCACTCAAAGTGTTAATAGTGTAAGATATATCTTCTACCTCTTCCTACCACCAATCCACCACCACACCCTTCCCGTGATCCTCCACGGCCCTCCCTTTCTCCGCTGGAGAGAATACATCTCACCCGAGGAACACAGAGAAAAAAACCTCCATTTTTTCATAACACATGCGTACGAAATTGTATGTAATCCCACAAGTCAGTCGCCCCGGTGGAAGCGAGCGGTACACGAGAGGAAAGTTATCTGCGATGATTATTTTTTTTTAGATACACGTCCGAACATTTGTTTTATTCCCCGGAGACCAACTGTAGAAGTTTGGAGCCGCTTGGAAACAGGCAGAAGCTTTCTTATACATTATCCCTTTGAAAAATTGTCTAAAAATTATACATTTTTTAGCAATAATCTGGCGCAGGTTCTGCCAGGTGGGTTGCGGGTAGAATAAATTCTAATATGCCGAAATGCACACGCTTTCTTGTTCAAATAATCTAGAGTCCTGTAGTTACAATCAAGGAAACTAGAGCTCTACGGCCTCGTAGTATTGACAAAACAGGGTAAGAATGTTTCTCCAACGGCCGTAAATATTGGCTACACTCGTCAAGAGATAGAAAATAAAATATTTAATATGTTGGTTTTATCGATAGCGTCAGTAACCAACAACAGCCTCTCAACCAGAATACCCCTGAGAAGGTTTAAGGGAACGTTAATTCCTCGCCAGTGACCATTCCAGTGACTATCAACCTTGTGTTGTTGTTATCAACCTGAAGAGGGCCACCTTGTGGCCGAAATACGCGTATACGAGGTACACCCTCGTATTTTCCTGTTCCATTCCCTTGACCGAGCTCATCTCGAGCCTGATCCTCCCTGAAGTTGGGCCCTGTTGAACGCGTGAGGGATTTTTCTGAGTGCTTGTGAGAGTGATTGCTCTGTTTGTTTGTGATCATGACTCAGGCATCCTTACCGCTCTGAGTGCGGCATGACGTGGTTTCACGTCATGATTTTTTCACACTGGTACTGAAGACGTGACATCACGTCATGGGCACCATGAGGGTTCCAGCCTCCTCTAGGGGGCCTGGTGGAAGTTCCCGTGTGGAAGCTGGAACACTCACGGTGCCCTTTACGTGACATCACGTCATCAGCACCAGCGTGAAAAAACCATGACGTGACATCACGTCATCAGCACCAGCGTGAAAAAACCATGACGTGACATCACGTCATCAGCACCAGCGTGAAAAAACCATGACGTGATACCACGTCATCAGCACCAGCGTGAAAAAACCATGACGTGATATCACGTCGTCAGCACCAACGTGAAAAAACCATGACGTGATATCACGTCATCAGCACCAGCGTGAAAAAACCATGACGTGATATCACGTGATGCCGCACTCAAAGGGTTAACCTCCTTATTCTCTAAAACCCTGTGAAGGATCCCAAACGGGTTGAGAGTGTGTGTGGGGCTGTGAATGGTCACTGGCGAGGAATTAACGTTCCCGTAAACCTTCACAAGGGTATTCTTGTTGAGAGGCTGTGGTTGGTCACTGACGCTACCGATAAAACCAACAAAGTAAGTATGTTCTCTCCTATCTTTTGACGAGTGTTGCTAATAGTTACGGCCATTGGAGAAAATTTTCACCCTATTTTGTGAATAGAGTCCTGCACTCAAATAAGACGGAATGTTAAACCAGGAAACATTAGTATGTGAAAGCATTCGTATGGAACTTGGCACACTCTTAAGTATCGAGACCATGGACCAATTCTAAAATCTGACCAGGACAGACCGGAAGCCTCCGAAACCTGGTGCTTGAGAAGGTTGCTGAAGATAAAATGAAGGAATGAAATAAGAAATGATGAAGTGCACAGAAGAGTGGAAGATGAAAGGACCAATGAACCTTCGTTTCGGCCGATCTACTTGCAAAAAGCACAGATACCCATCTACGGCCATACGCCGAATCTCAAGTGAACATGGGAGCTCGTGAAACTTTGACCTCCGGTTGCACTGAAATGACCTTTTGACCCTAAGAGGGGATTTCGCTACAATAGAATTTGCAAGTTTTTACGGATATATTAACTCGTTCGGTCGTCGAAATGCAGACTGCATGCTTGAAACGTCCTCAAATACCCACCCAATTACGGCTGCTGACCTGTGTCCCAAATGCTCGCGGCGTATTCGAGGTGTGGCCTAACCAGAGCGAAGTATAGCATCTCTCTCTGACTTTTTCATCCGAGGACCTTCCCACTAATATGCGCTTGACAAAACCCAGTTTCTTTTAATGCTGCGCAACATATGTTTTCTATGTGTAATCCCCAAGTTATATCAGAAGTTAAAGTATTTCCGAGACATTTTACTGTATCTTAAGATTTTATGTTTTCTCCACCCACAGTGTAGGTATGGCATTTTTGAGATAACTTTCGCAGGAAGTGAACTGTGGTGCATTTGCTGATATTTAATTATAACCCCCACTCCTGGCACCACGAATGAACGTTGTTTAGGTCCGATGACAGAGCTTCAAAGTCCGCGTCTTCGCTCATTTCACGGTAGAAAACTTTATCGTCTGCAAATAATCTTAATTTACTGCTTACTCGGGATCTTAGGTCATTAATATTAACCCTTTGAGTGCGGCCTGACGTGATTCACGTCATGGTTGTCTTTACGCCGGTGCTGGTGACGTGATATCACGTCAAGGGTGCCTGAAGTGTTCCAGCTTTCACTGGGGAACTTTCACTAGGCCCCCTCGTGAAAGCTGGAACACTCCAGGCACCCTTGACGTGATTTCACGTCTACAGCCCCAGCGTAAAAAAAAACATGACGTGATATCACGTCATGCCACACTCAAAGGGTTAAAAATGAATAAAAGAGGACCTATTATACTTCCCTGAGGAACACCGGATGTGACTTCGACCATGTCAGAGCTAAAACCATCAATAACTACCTTTTGTTTTCGATCACAGAGAAAGTCACTTATCGAGAAAGTCACAGAAAGTCGCGTAGACTTGCTAAACAATCGATTCACCTTATTATAGGATATTATTAAGAAAAAGCGCAAGCTGTGTTTCGCAGAAATCGTCCATTCCATCGTGGTATCAACAGAAAAGTATGGAAAGGAAATGTATAACCAATATGAAAGATATTTCACTTGTCAGGGCACAGCTTGATGAAGCAATACCCTCTCCATCCAACTGAATGATCAAACCGGGGACCGGCAATCTGGAGATCAGGGTTCGAAACTCAGTCAATTGAAATGATTTTTAATTACTTTGTGCGAATTTCTCGGGCTCGCCACCGGGTAAGATATTCATAGGCAGCCGACGTTTCGGCTTCCGACTCGTTACCAATTCTCAAGGCTACTGATGCGAGCTTGAAAAGACCGTTTAATTTGGCGCTAGGCGGGGCGGGATTGGTTGAGCCCCGATTGTTGTGGTGGAGGACCGTTGACCAGCGGGGACTTAGCTCTGGCGTTCTGAATTCTTCTCAGAATTCTATTCCAAGAGCTGCTGATCGTGTAACCAGTATCCCGGTTGAAATTCTTCCTCTCCAACCTTATCTCGATCGCCTCTTTGGTTAAGCGATCCCAAAATTGGCCGAAAAATCGCCAAAGAACAGTCGTGTCATCTCAAATGATCTTATGGTCCCGACTCGGGCTATGCTCAACCACTGCTGATTTTTCCGGTTTACCAAGCCGGAAATGCCTACAATGTTCCTTCAGACGAGTGGATATAGTATATATGAGAATGGGTAAAGAGTCGGAACCCGAAATGTCGGCTGCGTATGAATTTCTTACCCGGTGGCGAGCCCGAGAAATGTACACAAATGCTATTCGCCGGGAAAGTGTAAAATCATACATAAATAGTATATCCTTAAATTATGAGGTATGAAGATGAAAATACACTTATTCACCTCCAACACTATGATTCATACGCCTTCAAAACCCTACTGTATGCTACGGCGCCCGTGGAGCGTCATTTACAGATTCATTTCCACTGCAACTAGAAGAAAGTTGTATTACTTCTAATGAAAATGCGATGTGATCCGACATGGAGCATTTATTTCACAGCTTTGTTTTTGTTCTATGATATTATAAACTTTTTCAGCCTGATTAGACGAGAAATATTAATTTTATCTCAAGATCCTGCTTAAGGGACTATTTTGTTGATAGTCTGCCGTGATCATTGTGCCATTGTTGGAATATAACACTCATTTCCCATGCTAAATGGACTGTTTCCTTGATCGTCTTGAGCCTTTAACGTTTCCGCCACTAACTCTACTGTTGGTTTTTCTTATCTGATGCACTGATCTAGGAATGGCCCTCATACATTAGCGCCTCAATGTGTTCCACTTTCCTAGGAACATTAGTCAGAAGCTCAGCACCACGGCAAGTTACAACAATCCTCGATTCTCACTCCACCAAAACGTCGGAGACGGCAAATTTCCTTGGCGACCAAGAATCTCTAATGGCATTTATTGCTAAGTGCTTTGTCCCGGGATGTGGGCATGAAGCCGCATCCCGGCTCAATCGACAGAACCATTCCTGGGGCTAGCAAATAATAAATTTCCCCTTAGAGTGGTCAGTTGTTTGCTTCAACTGCTGGAGAGTCAGAGGGGATCTTATGCCATTGATAGGCTGTCAGTCTACACATTGTGGTGTATTTGAGAGGGCATTTGCTGTGCTAAACCAATTCTTGAAGCTGAAGCCCGTTTGCCATTTTCGTTTACCCCCAGTTTCCCATGGAAAATTATGAGAAAAGACACTAATTTTTCAATTTTTTGACCAAGCCGGAAATGCCTACGGTGTTCCTTCAGACGAGTGGATATCGTATATTTTTAATTACCATTTCCACGTATTTTGGTTTTTATCCTCACACCCTGGCGACTGACTGCGTGCGACGTCATTTGCGCGAGCGGGATGACTTTAAATGACAGTGAAAGTATTGATAAAGACAGAATAAGAAAACGAAATGTAAATATTAATTACATATATTCTTAAAAATCATTAAGCTACCTTAAGAAAAATCCATCTCACTATTATTGCTCGACTTAAAATTCTTTCTCTATGCATAAATCTTCATCATCAGCATTGTAATTCTGTCCTTGGACAGGTTTCAAAGGTTTTCAGGAGATACTTTTATTTTGATAACTGTTGAGTTAAGTAACTAGTAACTTTTTTTAACATACACATTCCTATGCACAAGTTTTACAGCTCGTTTCTCGTGTTCGCAGCCATTCCGGGAGCTTTGACACTCCGAGAGACGGGCTGGATCGAACGAACGCGGCCCCACCCTCTGTCGGCCACCGGTCGAAGCTCTCCCGCGCTCTCCCGTTCCCTTAATACCCCTGGCGAGGGTATAAACCCCTTCCCGGCCACACCACCGACCCCTTCCTACCCCCCTCGCGCGCGCGCTAAACTTTCCATTTTATTTTTTCTCCCAGGGGGTCCAGGGTACGGCTGACGGAGGGAGAGCAATCGGAGAGATAGGGTGGGTGGAGTGGGAACGTAAGCCACACCCCTCCCCCCCCTCCGCCTCATACACATTCCCCCGGACATTCTCTCATGCCTTGGCGCACCCCTAACCCTTAAAAAAAAAGAACGCTGAGAGAACGAATGGGATGAGGGTGCCGGAGAAATGGGAAATAAATAGAGAGAAAATAAACGGAAAAAACATTTTTTTAAGAAATCGCTTTTATTTAACAAAAAAAACGCACTAAATTTCATTTAAATACTCCCATTTCTAGGGGTTGAAAATATTGTCTTCCATGGGACGCTCAGCACTATTTTTACACCGTCCAGTTGACACGCAAGTTTACAATATTGCGTACACTACAGGATTAAAAAGCTATTTTTTTTAAAAAGCTCATTTCATTGATATTCATTTTATTTCCGATTTTTTTATGACAGAATTATGTATTGTCACCAAAAGTAAATCTATGTGCAAAATTTCAGACCTCTAGCTAGTCAGGAAGGTAGTTAAAAAATTGATTACAAAATTTGATCATGACGCACAAGACCCTGACACACAGGACCCTGACACACAGGACCCTGACACACGAGTGAAGTTAAATAAATGCGATTAAAAAGGGAACCGAAAAGAGAAAAAACGCTATTTCACCCTATATTCAAGGGTTTTGGATGCATTTTTCCTTTTCAGTGAAAAAATTATTTTTTATTCAATGTTTATAATTAAATAATAAAACTAAGCATTTTCATTTTGCACTTTTTTAATGATATTTTTACCCTTGTTTTAAATTCGATGTTTTTATATCTACACATCTACATCTACATAACACCCTGTGAGCCGATGCACGGGCGTGTGGCAGGAGGCGTTGGGTCAACAGCCGTGTAATCTACCAAGGAATGAGTGCCTGTCTAAGGAAGCGAAAATCGCCATGTACAAAAGTGTACTTCTCCCCACTTTGTTGTATGGTAGTGAAACATGGGTATGTCAGGATATAGACATGAGAGTAGACTAAACGCCGTAGGCATGAGTTATCTGAGGAGTGTTTGAAACAAAGGTAGGATGGAGAGGATCAGGAATGAGTGGGTAATAAAAAGATATGGGTTAGATGCTACAGTTATGGACATAAAAAGGAGAGGAATATGCTTCGTTGGTTTGACTATGAGGAGAAAATGGACGACAGTCGAATAACGAAACGGATATATATGAGAGTAGAATGAATGGTGTGAGAGGTAGAGGTAGGCCGAGAAAGTTGTGGTTGAATGTGGCTGAGAAAATTGTTAGGAGGAGGAATATTAGGAGTCTTAAAAACAGGAGGGCGTGTAAGAAGCAGTGTATATTGGGGGGTAAATGAGGCGAAAGAGGTTTATGACAAGGATAGGTCAGTATGGAAATTATTGGAATTATGAAAGTCATGGCGTCATGATGACATTTTCTGTGTCACATTCAAACACACTTATTCAAGCAAGATATGCCTAGCGCGTATCCTCCAAGTCTCTCTAGGGGCTCCCACCTTTATCCCTCCAAAGGTTGTGAGACACTATATGTACGCTCGTAGTAGTATTTTAAACTATGAGTGTCTCTTTTTCCTTTGTAATTTGTTAATTATTTAGGTTGTCATTTTCACCAGGGGACTAAATGCTCGCGGCGTATTAGAGGTGACAACATTAAGGACAGTAAAATTTTATTAATGATTAAAAATATGAACTTAAGAAACATGAGTATGTAAGGATATAGACATGAGAGTAGACTAAACGCCGTGGGTATGAGTTATCTGAGGAGTCTTAGCGGCAAAAGTAGGATGGATAGGGTCAGGAATGAGTGGGTCATGAATGAATGTGGGTTAAATGCTCCAGTAGTAATGGACATATATATGAGAGGAGTGTGCTTCGTTGGTTTGGCCATGTTGAGAGAATGGATGAGAGTCGAATAACGAAACAGATGTATGAGAGTAGAATGAATGGTGTGAGAGGTAGAGGTAGGCCTTGAAAGTCGTGGTTGAATGTGGTTGAAAGGAAACTCTTAGGAGGAGGAATATTAGGAGTCTTAAAAACAGGAGGGCGTGTATGAAGCAGTGTATTATGGGTAAATGAGGCGAAAGAGGTTTATGGCAAGGATAGGTCATTCTATGGAGGAAATTATTGAAGCAGAGTGAGCCGTACAATTATGTATTCATGAGTGAAACTTTATGACTGTGCCTACCCCGGAAGGGAACGGCGTGATTGAAATGTATGTATGCAGATATTTTCAAAAATGTCTTCAATGTGTTACAACGGTATAACTCACACTTGGATTGCATTGGAAGTTTCGGAATACGCCGAGATTTTACATGTTTTAAACAGCTCGTTCAAAAATGAACATATAAATATTTTCATCCCTAAAACACGTTAAGAAATGTTAAGATAACATGTGACGGGGGGTCTTCAATCTCTATCCTAAATGTTAAGAAAATGGCGATGATGTTAAATCGGGCAATCGGATTTTGAGAGCCGGAAACGAGCGGGCCATTTCCCAAATAGAATTACGCAAAAGTTCACATAAGGATTGAATTAGAAAAAAATTTACATAAATCAATCAACGCCTCATTCTATCAAATGCATTTCAAACACGATTTAAACATGGGAGGAATAGGCCTTATTGATAGAGTGATTAGTTACTACAGGATCAGCAGGAGAACTTAGAAATGGAATGTAAGGACAAGTTTCCATTTCGTGGATTCCGGAATTGCAAACAGATTTGCGCAGTCCAAAACTGATTAGGCCAGTCTCAATGATCTATCCACGTCTACATAATACCCCGCGAGCCGCCTATTGGGCATGTGGCAGGGGGTGGTAGGTTATCAGCCGTGTTAAAGTGCTAATTATTTGGAGGTGAAATTGTGACAGGTACTTTAAGAGTGTATTTAAAGGAGCTAAATTTTTATTTTGGTCGCTTGTTGTGCACGGAAAGAACGAGTATTTGTAATACCTATCTGTTAATGGCAGTGTACCTCTCTTATTTTATCGCAACTGTCAGACCTAGAGATGTAGTGAGGAGTCTCGATAATATTCTCTGTGTCGCCCTGAAAAAGATATCATTTCTGAATTTATCAAGCAGCTTAAGAGTTCCGTGCAGCCTCCCGGCACATCCCTGCCGAGGCGGATGTTTTTCAGAGGAACCCGATCCCTACTTCAGTGTCTTTTGGAGGGCACTTTTAGTAGAGTACTCTGTCCGTCGGATGAGACGTTAAACCGTTGTCCCCTTGGCAGCTTTCGTTAAGAGCAGGCTAATGCCGACGCCGGGTTTCTATCCATCCTTCCTTCCTAACCTGTCCCCTATGGCGCAAATGACCTTAGCCGTCGGTCGCCTCCCCAAATACACAATCCAATCCTAAGCCCAGCGTGTAGCCTCCGAGTCTCTCTAAGGGCTCCCATCTTGTTCCTCGAGAAAGCTGTGAGACACTATATGTACGCTTGTAGCAGATTTCAACGAAACGCGCTGCTTTCCTTTGTATTTTATTAATTTTTTGATTAAATCTTTATGACTTTAGGGTCCCAAATGCTCGCGGCGTATTCGAGGTGTGGCCTAACCAGAGCGAAGTATAGCATCTCTCTTTGACTTTTTCATCCGAGGACCTTCCCATTATACGTTTAAAAGAATTTAATCTGCGCCACATATGTTCTGTATGTGTAATCCCCACGAAATATCTGACGTTAAAGTAATGTAAGGTTAGAATCACTGTATGATGTGCGTTCTGAAACACTGCCTTTGGTTGGGGGTGATTTATCAACAAGATTGCATACAATGTACACGTATCATTCACCAACACGCACCTTACCATAGAAATGCTGCCAGTGCTACGGAAACTAATCAATTAATGTTTGTAATAACTTCTTGAACAAGATACATGAATCATGTTGGGGTCATTCGAGAGCGAGTTTTTGTAATACCTATCTGTTAGTGGCAGTGTATCTCTCTTATTTTATCCCTCCCGTCAGGTCTAGAGATGTAGTGAGGAGTCGTGATAATATTCTCTCTGTGTCGATCTGAAAAATATCAGTTTTGAATTTCATTCAAGCAACCTAAGCCTAGCGTGTAGACTCCGAGTCTCCAGGGGCTCCCACCTTAATCCCTCTAACAGTTATGTAACACTATATGTACGCTCGTATTGCAGTTTTTAAGGATGCGTGGTGCTTTTCTTTGTATTATCTTAATTTTTTTGGTAAAATCTTTATGACCAGGGTCCCAAATGCTCGCGGCGTATTCGAGGTGCGGCCTAAGCAGAGCGAAGTATAGCATCTATCTTTGACTTTTTCATCCGAGGACCAATTTCTATTAATATACGCTTAACAAAACCTAGTTTCTTTAATTCTGTGCCGCATATGCTTTGCATGAGATCAGAGGAAAGACTTCATGCAGTTCTTGGATTTTAAGATCATTGTAGCAGGATATCTGTGAGCCAAAGGGAAGGTAACCAGTACCTCAGGAGATATTGACAAAACTACAACTTATCCACAGAATAGAAGTAGGGATGGGAGAGATATTCTGCCACAAAAACAGAAAAAACTGAAGCAACTAACGAAAAATGTTACTTACCAAAAATGACAGATATTAAACACAGCATGCTATGTAAGAATCCAGAGTGTCACCAAAAAAACTAAGATTATGTGCATTGGATGTGGGAATTATCTTTGCATAACAGTAGAAAAGAACTGTTTCTCAATTTATCATGAAAAATTAAATTAAATTGAAAGTATACTGAGATTTGTATGCATTTTTATTGAAAACGTAAATCATATATTTCAGCCCTATTCATTAATTCTCCTTTAATGAAATATCTTTTCTTCTTATTATTGTTGAACAACCTAACTTAATAATGGCATAATTAACAGTTCATTCCACAGTCTGGAAGATTGTTTTGACCATATAGAGTTTTATGCAAATGTGCCACAGTATTATTGGGGTTCATTACAATTTATGCCATCAGGTAACTCTATAAACAAAGTTTCATTTGGCTGTTCATTAAGAAAAGCAGTTTTAACATCAAGATTATCTATCTACGTCGATTTGATCAAGTTGGTGTGGGTGCCAGAGTACTGGCTAACCATAAATGCGGCCAGGGTTCAAATCCCTGCAAAGGAGGTTTTTTTTTCAGAGGAAAACCGACCCCTACTTGAGTGTCTGGTGGAGGAAACTTCAAGTACAGTACTCAGTCTGTCGGATGAGACGTGAAGCCGTGGTCCCCTTGGCGCCTTTCGTTAAGAGCAGGCTGATGCCGACGCCGGGTTTCCATCCACCCTCACTCCCTTATCTATCCCCCAGTGTCTTGTGGAGGGCACTTCAAGTACAGTACTCCGTCTGTCGGATGAGACGTTAAACCGTGGTCCCCTTGGCGCATTTCGTTAAGAGCAGGCTGATGCGGACGCCGGGTTTCCACCCACCCTTCCTCCACTACCTGTCCCCTAATGGCTTGTGGAGGGCACTTCAAGTACAGTACTCAGTCTGTCGGATGAGACGTGAAGCCGTGGTCCCCTTGGCGCCTTTCGTTAAGAGCAGGCTGATGCCGACGCCGGGTTTCTATCCACCCTCACTCCCTTATCTATCCCCCAGTGTCTTGTGGAGGGCACTTCAAGTACAGTACTCCGTCTGTCGGATGAGACGTGAAACCGTGGGCCCCTTGGCGCCTCTCGTTAAGATCAGGCTGATGCCGACGCCGGGTTTCCATCAACCCTTCATCCCTTACCTGTCCCCTAATGGCTTGTGGAGGGCACTTCAAGTACAGTACTCAGTCTGTCGGATGAGACGTGAAACTGTGGTCCCCTTGGAGCCTTTCGTTATGAGCAGGTTAATGCCGACGCCAGGTTTCCACCCACCCTTCCTCCACTACCTATCCCTTAGTGTCTTGTGGAGGGCACTTTAAGTACAGTACTCCGTCTGTCGGATGAGACGTTAAACCGTGGTCCCCTTGGCGCCTCTCGTTAAGATCAGGCTGATGCCGACGCCGGGTTTCCATCAACCCTTCATCCCTTACCTGTCCCCTAATGGCTTGTGGAGGGCACTTCAAGTACAATACTCCGTCTGTCGGATGAGACGTGAAACAGTGGGCCCCTTGGCGCCTTTTGTTAAGAGCAGGCTGATGCCGACGCCGGGTTTCCATCCACCCTTCCTCCCTTACCTATCCACTATGGCGCAAATGACCTTAGCCGTCGGTCACCTCCCCACATATCCAATAGGCAATCCAACCATAAGATTCACCAATTCAGTCATTAACCATAATTTTTCACATTTCAAATGGTTTGGAGTTACTATATTTTTCAAAGGATATTACTGAGTATTCACTCTTTACATAAAAATCACCATAAATTGTTAATTATATGTTGCAAATCACCAGTATTACGTTCTATTTGTCTGCTAACAAGTGATCTATTGCATTGAAAACGAATAACATACATAAAATGTTTATGAAAAAAATGCTGCATATTTTTTTGCTATCCAATTATTTCATACGTTTCTTTCTCCCTGCAATATACTATTGATTGTGGGATTGAAAACCCACAGTCAGCGCAGAGGTTATGAGTAATTTAGTTTGGGAAATAATACAGAACTGTAAGATCTACAGAGGAGTCAATCATACCACAATTTTTCTCACTTAACTTTACGTTACCTGATGATACTCAATTTTTCAAAAGGTATTTTAGTATTTTTTTAACACAGGCGAAGCATAAAAGACACCGCCTTAGGACGGTGTGCGATCAACCTTACGCGAGAATGGGGAGAATAACTGTATGATGAGGGCGAATTGTTAAGTAATTGAACAGGTGGATGATTTCGTGTACTTAGGTAAGATGTTTGCGAAAGATGGACGGATAGATGAGGAGATATAGAGACGTGCGGATGCTGGAAGGAAAGTGGTAGGTGTAGCATGTGGAGAATATGTCAAAGAATGAGTGCCTGTCTTCTAAGGAAGCGAAAATCGCAGTGCATTTACAAAAGTGTACTTCTCCCCACATTGTTGTATGGTAGTGAAACATGGGTATGTCAGGGTATAGACATAAGAGTAGACTGAACGTCGTGGGTATGAGTTATCTGAGGAGTGTATGCGGCAAAAGTAGGATGGATAGGGTCAGGAATGAGTGGGTAATTAAATGAATGTGGGTTATATGCACCAGTAGTAATGGACATATGTATATGAAAGGAGTGAGCTTCGTTGGTTTGGCCATGTTGAGAGAATGGATGAGAATCGAATAACGATACAGATATATATGAGAGTAGAATGAATGGTCCTGAGAGGTAGAGGTAGGCCAAGAAAGTTGTGGTCGAATGTGGTTGAGGAAATTCTTAGGAGGAGGAATATTAGGAGTCTTAAAAACAGGAGGGCGTGTATGAAGCAGTGTATTATGGGTAAATGAGGCGAAAGAGGTTAATGGCAAGGATAGGTCAGTATGGAGGAAATTACTTGATATAGGTAAGGTAAATTTGTGATGTACACTTTCCTTTCGCCACATTTCGCTCATTTCAGAGACATTTCTACGGTGATAACACATTAAAACTGAAAATGTTCATGAAATAAGCACAGAACTCAAAATATGTATCAGTGACATGAAGGTAAGACGCTCGGATGAGACAGTCAAAGAGAGATGCTATACCTCGCTCTGGTTAGGCCACACAGACTGCTACAAGCGTACGTATACTGTCTCAAAACTTTTAGTGGGATTAAGGTGGGAGTCCCTAGATAGACTTGGAGGCTACACGTTAGGCTTAGGTTGCTTAAATCTAATTCAGAACTTCGCGTGCGATTTTGTTTCTTCATAGCGCCGTAGCGCCGCGGACACACGGTAAAGTAGTGACTAGCCTCGCGCCAATCCAATTATGTTTTTCGAATTTCGCGCCGTTATAGCGTTTAAAACCGCTTGTTAATAGTATTGTTGCAATGGTCTTAACGTCAAAAGAAACAGAATCGCGCGTGGCCTTTCGCTATCATTAGCTAACGCTATTTCATCACCGCGTTATGGCAGCGTACGTAGAAACAGAATAGCCACCCTGGTGTGTTGCAAAGCGGCACAAGGGATATTATCATGACGCCTCACTACATCTCCAGGTCCTACAGAAGCGATAAAATAAAATACGAGATACTTAACAGATAAGTACAAAAACTTGTTCTTTCCCCGCACAATTCTCGACAATTTTATAAAAACTGAGCTCCACTAAATACACTCCCATAATAAACGTCAGCATTTCACCTCAAAAAAGTTTACATCTTTACACGGTTGGTTTCCTAACACCTACCTGCCACACGCCCAGGAGGCGTCTCGCTGTGCAGTACGTAGATGCAGATATTTATTTGTTTTTTATCGATTGTGCAAAACTTCACTGCTATAAAAACACATTTCCGTGACCATAAATTTAAAAATAAATGTAGGTACTCAATTTTTTCTCGTAAGCTCACCATTTTCCCACTGAATAATATGTTTAAGTTAATTTTTTGATAAAAATTGCTCAGGAAGGTAAAGTTTTGATATTTATCAAAGAGGACATGTTTCACTATACGTACCCGTGATACGAAGAAATACACTATTTTAGAAGGATATTTATGAACAAAAATATCCGTCATAGATGGAAAAAAATAAAAAACAGAAGAAGACTAGGCCAGAAGGAAGGAACAATCCTTTCCAGGTCATGATAACGAAGCAAGTACAACAGTTTTAAATTTGTCGTGAGATCAAGTATAAAGCCTGAATCACACGATACTTGACATAGTACAACTCCGAGGTTACTAGCGAGTACTGTATTTCTAGTACGAAACCTAGGACGCTTGAAATATTACTAGGAGCTATCACACGATACTTGAACTTGCACAAGGTCTGTTTAGTAGATCTTTGATCTTGTACAGTCGAGGAAGGATTTTGACGACCGAAATGGATGATTTCGAACGAAGACGACGGCTTTTAGCCGCTGCAGCTCCTCAACCTCAACTGTCTCAGGTACCCGAGACATTTTGTCTTGTTGTGATGTTTTGGGATGTTTATTTGATCGCGGGAAATTGTAATTGTCACGAGGGACTGTTGAGGCGCTGACATAAAAAACTGACGACCGCATTGCACCTTGCTAGGCCCTACTAGGAGCAAGTATCAAACTAGTACCACACCAATCGCGGAAACAAAGATACTAGCTCGTATACTCGACGATCATGCGAGATTTACAGCATGCTTGGTCTGTATCACACAATATTTAACCTTGCACAAGCCCTAGTATGATAGCTCCTCAACCTCAACTGTCTCAGGTACTCGAGACATTGTGTCTTGTTGTGATGTTTTGGGTTGTTTATTTGGTCGCGGTAAATTGTAATTGTCACTAGGGACTATGGAGGCGCTGACATAAAAAACTGACGACCGCATTGTAAAGAGCGAAGGTGATTGGTCGGCAGCTACTAGGTCCTACTAGGAGCAAGTATCAAACTAGTACCGCACCAATCACGGAAACAAGGATACCAGCTAGTATGCTCGACTACCATGCGGGATTTCCAGCATGCTTGGTCTGTATCACACGATATTTAACCTTGCACAAGCCCTAGTATGCTAGCTAGCATCCTTGGACTTGTACAAGGTCAAGTATCGTATGATTCAGCCTTAAAAGAGCGACCAAATTCAGGTTAACCTGAGGAAGGAGAACGAGTCAATCGTCCAGCAACGAAACGGGAGTCGTGACTCTTCTGTTTTCCAGTTGAATCACCTTTTCCGAACTGCTTTCGAAAAGAGAAAAAGTTACAAAAAACATATCCTACTTTCATATCCTTATAAAATACACCATCCACAAACTTCCTTGGCCATGAAAAAAAAGATAGAAAAACTAGGATTATTTTCTTCGTTAAATACTTCTTCTTGTTCTTTCTCAGTTTCTCGTCGGGCGAGTGTTTTATGAACTCTCTTTTCATTTCATCGTCCATAGTTTCCAGGCATTTGCAATTTTTTTTGGCCAAAAAATCCTCTTTTTTTGGGGGTGGGGGGGAAACTACGAAAGCTCCCTTTTGTTTCCGACACATTTTGAAAAAAAAACGATAAAAAAGTTGGACCTAGAAAGCTGAAAGGCCGAACAATATAAAAACAAAGTTGTTCTCGAATAGTTGGTACCCCTTCACAACTCACTTTTCACAGAGGTTGGAAGTTGACCCAGGTCGTCTCTTAAACAGGAAGAGAAAACACTCTCGCCAACCTTAAGGTTGATAATATCGTCTTGTTATCAGTAATATATGAAAGTACAAAACTTCCTGGACATTTCTAAACGAGCTAGGTGGGTGAAATTTTCAGAGTAGGGTAAGAGTTGTGTGTCCAGTTGGGACAAATCGTAGACGCTAAAAAGGTGGGCTAAGATTCGATTTATTGAAATCGATAGCTTTGCATGGGATTAAACGGGAACAACGAAAGTTTTTCGCGTAGACATTTTTTCTTTCGTTCATTAAAACATGAAATAATTGTGCTACAAGACTGATTCTTCCGCCAGTGTGAAGAAGAATGTTGAAAACATCTTATATTAGCATAAGATTTTTTCCTACTTACCGCGAAAACTGAAAATTTTAATCTCTTTATCGGGGGTTTTAGAAAGTTCTTCATTTTTCGTTGCTGTGGATAGATTTTTCCATTGTCCGCAAGCCGATCGTCGATTTGGATCTCGGAGAGGCGGACAAGCTGTTTGATCACAGAATTTTGAAAAGTCGTTAATAAGCCTATGAGATATGGTATGATCTGTACTGGAACTGTCTGGTATCCATATCTAATGGACCGCGTAATTCGTTCCGAGGTTTCCGTAATATTTTTCTTTTCTTGCATGTAGCACGTAGACTTGAGAGCTTTAACTGGTTGTATAAGGATTATGCATTAATTTTTCGATATTTAACGGGTATCGTCATATACAAACTCCACTCCACGTTTCTTGCAAACTACAAGCATAAATTCACTCGTCTAATACATAAAAATGAATGTTTGTTTGTGTTTTTTGTTGTGCGCGCTCCCGCGAAGGTTTCTGCATTACTAAATAAGCAGACTAACTAGAAAGGCAGTTTTTAGCTAAGGATTTAGAAGCGATTGATGATTGGTGTGATAGATGGCAACTAGAATTAAATTTGAAGAAATGCGCGATTATGAATTTTTGGAAAAAGAATGGCTTTCCCCGGAATAATTATTGCATCAAAGTAAACAAAATATGTAACGTAGATTCAATTTAATACTTAGGCGTCACCATCACTGAAGACATGTCATGGGGGAAACACATCAGGGAAATAACTAGTGTAGCAAACCGTAGATTAGGATTCGTAAAAAGGGTTCTAGGCAAATGCGATGAGAGAGTACGAGAAAGAAGCTATTTTACACTTGTCAGGCCTCATTTAAGAATATGCCACTAGTATATGGGATCCGTACGAGGAAGGTATGATAAAAGAATTAGAGCGCGTGCAAAGGAGATCCGATAGATTTGTTAATTAAAGGCCGTTATGATAATTGTATAAGTGTTACGAGTCTAATAGAACAACTAGGATGGGAATTACTATCATGACTCAGGTTAAAATTTAGGTTAAAACTGTTAAGTAAATAAGAAACCGATTTGTTCACAGATGACGTTAGATATATATTGAGAACCCCTGCGTATTATGCTAGGTTTGATCATATTAACAAGATTAGAGAGATAGATTGTCGTACCGATAGATTTAAAACGTCATTTTTTCCTCGTACTATAAGAGAGAACAATAGGCAGCGTAGCAATATGGATAGGTGGGTGAAATATAGTTAGAGTAGTCTGTAGTGAATTATGCATGTAATAACTACCAATAGTCCCTTATATTATAAAGATACTAGCCATCTAGGTGCATGTGACTCTATTGTCTAGCATGTCCCCATTAAATATCCTAGTTGCATATCAATAGTTCATGTTTGGTGATCTTCACCCCCTGCCACACACCCTAGTGGTGGCTCGCAGGGTATCACATAGATGTATATGTAATATATATGTAATATATGAAATACAATGAACAATAGGTGGGGCGCCAGTCACTTCAACAAATGAGTGTCGTCTCCCGAGAGCTTCTCAAAACAAGCGAGGAACGACAGGCAAAGCAACGAAGCAGATCATTTGACGAGTTGCTCAATCACGTGCATCATAATCGTATCGGTGAGACATCAGAATCTACATCTACATAATACCCCGCGAGCCGCCACTTGGACGTGTGGCATGGGGTGTTAGATAACCAGCCAGGTAAAGGTTTAAGTTTTTTGGAGATGAAATGGTGACATGAATTATAGGAGTGTATTTAGTGAAGCTCAATTTTTACTGTGGTCGCTTATTGTTCATTTACATCTACGTAATACCCTGCGAGCAACCACGAGGGTATTTGGCAGAGGGTGAAGATCACCAAACATGCACTATTGACAAGCAAGTAGGATATTTATGGGAGACATGCTAGAGAACAGGATCACATGCAGCTAGATGGTTAGTATCTACATAATAAGGAAGGGATCATTGGTTGTTATTACATGCATCATGCACTACAGACTACTCTAACTATATTTCACCTACCTATCCCTTTGCTACGCTGCCTATTGTTCTCTCTTATAGTATGAGGGAAAAATGACATTTTAAATCTATCGGTACGACAATCTATCTCTCTAATCTTGTTAATCTGATCAAACCTAGCATAATAAGCAGGGGTTCTCAATGTATATATCTAACGTCATCTGTGAACAAATCGGTTTAGAATTTACTTAAAAGGTTTAACCTAAATTTTAACCAGGAATTGTTCGCGAAAAGAACGAATATTTGTAATATCTATCTATTCGCCAGAGTATATCTCAAATTTCATCGCATCTGTCAGATCTAGAGATGTGGAGAGGCGTCATGATAATATTCTTTATGCTACGCTGAAAAACATCAGTTCTGAATTTATCAAGCGAACCAAACCCTAGCGTGTAGCCTCCGAGTATCTAGGGGCCCCCATTTTAATCCCACTTACAGTTGTGAGACACTAAATGTACACTCGCAGCAGTTTTTAACGAAGCGCGCTGCTTTTCTTAGTGTTTTATTAATTTTTTTGGTTAAATCTTATTAACCAGGGTCCCAAATGCTAATGGGGTGTTCGAGGTGTGGCCTAACCAAAGCAAAGTATAGCATCTCTCTTTGTCTTTTTCATCCGAGGACCTATTTCTATTAATATACGCTTAACAAAACCTAGTTTATTTAAAGCTATGCCGCATATGTTTTGTATGTGTAATCCCCAGGATAGATCAGAAGTTACGGTGATTCCAAGATATTGTACTCTATCTGATGACTTTATGTTTACTCCACCCACTGTACAGGAATTGCATTTATGTAGTGATTTTCGCAGATAGTGCATCGTGAAGCATTCACTAGGATTTCCGTGCAGTTATAGGCAATCGGGATAAATTGGGCCGGTCAATAACAAAAGATTCTTCTTAAAACCGCTCATTTAGAACGTCACATGCTACAGCAGATACCATACTTATAGAAATTAGGGCGTCGATTCGTGAAGTAGTGGTGAATTCCTCACGCGACTAACTCACGAGCGAAAATCGCTTTGGGTTGTAAAGTTTCCCCTTGTCCACGATGGCCTATGACAGGAGTATTCCCCTGAAACCCTGGATCAGAGAGATTCACATGACTCTAGCAGTGGTCTCCATAGAAACGACCAAATCTCGGGGCAATTGAAAACCTCTCGTCCCCATGGCGACGGAATGGAAAATAGGAAAGTTCCATTCGGACATACAACTTCGGAAAATTCATCGAAGTTTCCTGAAGCTTTCTCACGCGAGGATTAACCCATTAATGGACAGTTTCACGGAACGACAGGCACGTATTCTGTAAAGTTATGGGAACCATTAGCCACGGTAACCAATCGATAAGTGTCGCAGAAACATTCGATAAATTTATTGGTCTCATAATTTATGGCATTGAGTTATGTTACAAAGAAAAGCAGCACGCTTCGTTAAAAACTGCTACCAACGAACATATACTGTCACTTAACTTTTATAGGGATTAAGGTGGGAGCCCCTAGAGAGACTCGGAGGCCACACGCTAGGCTTTGGTTGCTTGATAAATTCAGAGCTGTCATTTTTCACAGCGACACAGAGAGTATATTACCATGGCTCCTCACTACATCTCTAGGTCTGACAGATGCGATAAAATAAGAGAGATACTCACGCGAACAGATAGATATTACAAATATTCGTTCTTTTCGCGAACAATTCCTGGTTAAAATTTAGGTTAAACCTTTTAAGTAAATTCAAAACCCGATTTATCCACAGATGACGTTAGATATATGTTGAGAACCCCTGCGTGTTATGCTAGGTTTGATCATATTAACAAGATTAGAGAGATAGACTGTCGTTAACAGATAGGTATTACAATAACTCGTTCTTTCCGCGCACAATTAGCGACCACAATAAAGTTGAGCTTCTCCAAACACACTCCCTTAGGACATGTCTCCATTTCACCTGTAAAAATTTTACATCTTGACATGGCTGGTGACCTACCCACTCCCTGCCACACGCCCATGCGGCGGCTAGCGAGGTAGCATGTAGATGTAGATATGTAGCCAAGATGGCGGATGGGCAGTGAACAAATTTGAGACTTTAATAATAGATAAAAGAGTCTAGATTAATAAATCGCAAACGTTTCGCTCACTATAATTACCATCTTGAGGTTCTAGAAAATATATTTCCGAAAAAGGATGCATATAATACCACATGTATCATCAATGGAATACTTGAAACATTTCATTTTGTGAAGTTAATCTTTCTTTATCTTTCTTAAAATCAAGCCAAGAATTATCAGCAAACGTTTCATAAATCTTCATAACCAGCTTTGGGTAAAGTTGAATTCAGACACCATTTTTCAACAAATCCCATCGACGCAACTGACAACCTCATTTTGAAGGAAAGCGCTGCTTATTTTCTTCAGACAAGTCACAAAAACATTCCTCCAGGAGAGCCCCTGCTTCACCGTCTGTAAAAAAACATCATCCTGACGTTATTTGGTATTTTTTTGCGTTTTATCCTATTTACATACCCAAAAGGTATCTCTAATAACAAAAGTTTTTAAAAAGTTTCACTCGTTTTTGGAGCGATTAAGGAGAGAGTTTAAAATCTCCATAGTCTTACCGTTTTTTTTTCGAAATAATAAAAAAGACATTCGTCGGTCGCAAACGTTTCACAAATTAAATGATCACCTCCAGGTCTAAGTAAAATGCACTGAATTACACCAGGGTTGAAATTCGCTATGAAAAATGAAAAATCATTTGACTTGACCGGGATTCGAACCCGGATCTCCCATTTGCCGGTCAGGTGTGTGTTAGCCAGTTACACCACCAAGCCATCTTCCTTCAAGGCGAATTTCGAAACGGGGGTATATGCGAACTAGATGTTCAGGCCTCAATTCTACATTGTAGCACATTGTAGATGAAGTCAGACTTACAAAGCCACTGTAGCGGTGGATAAACCCAACATTGTCGTCGTTAAAACGACGAAATTGACAAATTTCCAAACATTACATTTTAACAAATGAAGTGGTACGAAGTCACTCGCACGGGTGCATGTACACCAGGGTTGGAAATCGCTATGAAAAAATCATTTGACTTGACCGGAATTTGAACCCGGATCTCCCAATCGCCGGTCAGGTGTGTTAGCCAGTTACACCACCAAGCCATCTTCCTTCAAGGCGAACTTCGAGAGGGGGGTTTATGCTAACAAGATCTTCAGGCCTCAAGTCTACATTGTAGCGTTATAATCTTTAAAAAGAATACAGTTGATAATCTACGAACAGAATTTTCAATAACCTCTCAACTTTTGCAGTTCTCGTAAAAGTATTAAAATATCCATTGATCAGTCATAAACGTTTCGCCAATGGATCTAACCTGCTTTAAGTCCTCATAAAATGCACTACATATCAGTATCACCGTAAAGGGATGCAGATGCTAATCATTGAACAGAATATTAAAAAACTCTCAACTTATGCAATTTTCGTAGGAAATAAAACGATCAATAAATTTGTCGCAAACGTTTTGCCAGTCTTAATAACAATCTTTAGGTCCAAATACAATTCACTTCATTTCGCTATTACCTCAAATGAATACAGGTGATATTCACCGAGCGGAATACTTAAAATCTCTTTACTTACATAGCTATCCTAAAGACTTAAACGCTTTAATAAACCCGTCGCAGACGTTTCGCTAATCTATATAACAATCATTCGGTCCAGGTAAAATTAACCATTTTTAAAAATGACAACCCCAAAGACTTCTCACGACAATATTGCAACATATTAATGAAAATCTCTCCGGTAACGCAGATTTTCTTAAATAAAATAAAGCAAAAAAATTCGGCAAAGTTGTTTCTAAAACTTGAATACCATACTTTCCATAGTTTGAGGCTCAACTATGAGGAAGTTGAATTTCACAAATTAAAAAGTAACTTGGTATTCTTCCACAGATTATCTGTGGAAGTCTTTGGAAGGAAACCAAGTTACTTTTTCATTTTCACTTGATAAAAAATCTTTAGGTAAAAGAAAAATGTATAAACATTTATTACCATTCTTTTCTATTAAATATTTATCCTGGGCGATCATAATTTTCGAATTTTTTTGGCAGGAAAAACTTAAAAAAACTCAAGGTTTCTTCCTTGTAAATAAAAACGTCGTCAGAGGACTTTCAATAGACAAGAATTGAGTCACATTTTCGCTCTCACTGTATGAATAAGTCCTCAGACAGAATAAAATATCTTAAAATTGCCTCAACTTCTGATATATCGTGGTGATTGCACATAGAGAAAATATGTGGCGCAGCATTAAATAAACTAGGTGTTGTTAAACTAATATTGATAAAAATTGGTCCACGGATGAAAAAGTCGAACAGAGATGCCGTACTTCGCTCTGGTTATGACAAACCTCGAATATGCCGCGAGCATTTGGGACCCTGGTCAACTAGATTTAAGCAAAAAAATTGATAAAATACAAAGGAAAGCAGCGCGGTTCATTAATAACTACAGTACGAGCGTACTTATAGTGTCTCACAACTTTAAGAGGGATCAAGGAGGGAGCCCCTAGAGACTCAGAGGCAACACGCTACGCTTAGGTTGCTTCAAAAAAATTCAGAACACAGAGAACTTTATCATGACTGCTCACTACATCTCTAGGTCTGACAGATGCGATAAAATAAGAGAGACACTTTGCCATTAACAGATAGGTATTACATAAACTCGTTCTTTCCGCGAACAATAAGCGATCACAATGAAAATTGAGCTCCACTGAATACACTCCTATAATACATGTCACCATTACGTCTTCAAAAAACTTGCACTTTACACGGCTGGTGACCTAACACCCCCTGCCACAAGCCCATGCGGCGGCTCGCAGGGTATTATGCACATGATGTAGATGAAAACGCATGATTCTTTTTGAATCAACGAGGAAAAAATGCATTTAACTGATAACGTTAGGTTGGTACGCCTATCTTAATAAGGAATGCGAAATGTAAGATATTAAAAAAAACTCTACGCTGCAAGAAAAAGATCGACTATAGTTTACGGCAGAAATACCAACCGCAAGGAAACTAACCTTCAGCCAATGATGAAAAATCGCTCTTCAGTAAGTAAGTATGAGGAAGAAACCACGTGTTACTCACCTCGACTCTCGAGCCTTCCGATTGGACGACGTTGGCACAAACACCACGGTGTCAGCCAATGAGAGGTCTCGTCATGAGATTCCGCGGAAGCAGGGATAAACTTTTACGCGAGTGTCAGAAGCGTGTGTTTTCACAATCGCTGACGTGCGAAACTGACGATGTGTCTGTCCAGTGTCACTCGGAAAATGTTCACGAATACAAGGAGGAAGACAGAAAACACTTTACACAGTCGTTGAGAGAAAGTTTATATTCTCCTTGACCAATACATGTCTTCCTCCGCGGAAAACAGCTGAAAGTCATGGGGCGTAACCAAAACGAAGTTACATAAGCACACG
Source organism: Ceriagrion tenellum (assembly GCA_963169105.1). Lineage (NCBI taxonomy): Eukaryota > Metazoa > Arthropoda > Insecta > Odonata > Coenagrionidae > Ceriagrion > Ceriagrion tenellum. The sequence continues at coordinate 4,107,365 of OY720645.1, forward strand.
GAAGCACGTGGTCAGCCAAAGCAACTATTGAGAAGCCTGCAGAGGAATTCACTGTAACCGATCTTGAAATATCATGTTACGAATCGGAATTTCATAAAAACTGCTCATACTTGGAACATATTATTCTGTTCCAAAAAAGTGAACATCTACGAACGTTGTCAACAGTTAAAAAGTTAGATCAATCGCCACAAAATCTGAAGTATTGATAGATTATTCCAAGTGGAAACAGAACTGAAGTCACTTGTTGACGTTCACAAAGAATTATCGGCGAAAATTTGCCTGGAGGCAGTAGATTTACTCTTCAAGACGTGTCTTCTTCACCGAATGAATCTGACTGTTTTAAAATGAGAACCGAACAGAATCCTTTTAGCTACAGCACACAGGATTTAGTTGTCACCGATTAAAGTTTTAAAAGTTGCAACAACGAATTAAACGTTGATATTTTTTTCTCAAAACACTGGGTTTCGTCACTGAATGGCGTCCAATTTTGAGAGAACCGAAATAAATTCGGATGTCCTATCCACACAAGGTGCTGTTCTTGGAGTTGTCATCGGATTTTATTTTGAAACTCTCAAAAAACGTACTCGGAAACAATCCTCAACAACTCTTTGATTGTTGCACCGAGCTGAGTCATGTAGTTTCCGCTGTCACCGGATTGTTTCGAAACTCTTAACAACTTAAACAAAATACGATTGTCACTAGGAGACAATTGTCGCCACAGGATGGAGTTTTAAATCTGCAACTATGAAAGAAACGTCAGTAGTTGCTCCCAATAGGCTATTGTTGATGGCGTTGAATCCAACCTTTTTCATACTCAAACAAACACTGATTATTGCTGAGCAGTAGTCAAAGTCATCACTGGGTACAGCTCCAGTTGTGAACAATGAAAGTCAGATTGATTGTTGTTCCGATCAGGATACTGTTGGTGGTGTTGTCAAGGGCTTGCCTCCAACCTTGTACATACTCAACTGAACTAAGATTGATGCTCAACACAGTTGTCACATTCGTCACCGGGAACAGTTGTAATTGTCGACAATGTTATCATGTAAGTTAGATTGATTGTTGTTCCGATCAGGCTATTGTTGATGGCGTTCTCAACGTGTTGCCTCCGTCTTCTGATCAGCGGTGTCTGACAGTTGTCAACACGCACGGCAACGAAGTAAGCGTTCTTATCAACAGATGTGTGCCACGTGCTCTTCCGGAAGTCTCCGCGATCAAAACGCCGGCCGACGAGCGTTCTCCTCGCCGGGGATCCGGCGGCGCAATCGCCGGCGCCCGTACCGGGGCACGTGCGGGGCTCTGGAAACAACCCCCGCTCTCGGCGCCTTCCTCAGACCGCGTGCTTGTCCGTTTGGGCGAAGGAGCCTCCGGGGAGGGGTGAGGCAGGAGACCTAACCTGACAACAGTCGGGATAGCACTGAGACTTAAAACTCCCCCAATGCCCAACTCCCGAGTACCACACTTCCGAAATCTTCCCCCCTCTGCAGTCCCCCTACCGACCCCTCCGCCCTCGCGCGCTTAGACAGGGTCCCAGGATTCCCCTCGCCCACCCTCCCCGCCGTACGCATACCCTGGGATGAAGACTCGCCAATCAGGGCAACTGCACTTCCCCCCTCCCCTCGCATCCTTTGTATATAACCCCCGCACACCCCTTCCCCCAGAAAAGGCTCACGAAATAGGGGTTTCCCTCTCCAGTCTGTTGGATATGACGTCGGGGTGTTACCCCTATTTCTTCCACCCCCCCCCCATATCGTACCCTTATTGCAAAGGAATCCGAGGAGGAATTACGGGCGGAAGACAACGAGCACGCTCTATGCCTTGCGTGATGCGCAATCAAAGCGAAGGCTTCCTCACGATACATCTTCCGTATTCGCGAAAAGCAATCAATGATTGGCGGAAAACGGTTCTGCGGCAAATTATAGAGAGGACTGTGTGGCTGCAAATGACAATTTGGAGTGTGATAGAGAATAGGTGGAGTATGGCTGACTAACTGATTAGTTCCCTAACGCTTGTTTCTTAACCTGCAAATTAGTGATTAAGTGACGTTGCGTATTATCCCTGCATGACCCTAGTACTTCACAAACGTAAATACAATCCAATTGAAATCTATTGGAATTATTTAAAAACTAGAATTACGATTTCTTCCAATCTGCAGAACATTGCACGAAAAAATAATGAACCATATTGCCCTGCTAAAAAATTCAGCATATATTCCTTAAAGCCAAGGATTTAGATGCTATTGATGATTGGTGTGATAGTAGGCCACTAGAATTAAATTTAAAGAAATGCGCGATAATGAACTTTTGGAAATACAATGGCTTTTCCCGGAATAATTATTGCATAAAAAAAATGAAATATCTAACGTAGAATCTCTTAAATACTTAAGGCGTTACCATCACTGAAGACATGTCATGGGGGAAACCAATCAGGGAATTATCTAGTGTATCAAACCGTAGATTAGGATTCGTAAAAAGGGTTCTAGGCAAATGCGATGAGAGAGTACGAGAAAGAAGCTATTTTACACTTGTCAGGTCTCGTTTAGAATATGCCGCTAGTATATGGGATCCGTACGAGGAAGGTATGATTAAAGAATTAGAGCGCGTGCAAAGGAGATCCGCTAGGTTTGTTAAAGGCCGTTATGATAATTGTATAAGTGTTACGAGCTTAATAGAAGAACTAGGATGGGAATTACTACCAGAATGCAGGTTAAAATTTAGGTTAAACCTTTCAAGTAAATTCTAAACCGATATGTTCACAGATGACGTTAGCTATATATATTGAGAACCCCTGCGTGTTATGCTAGGTTTGACCAGATTAACAAGATTAGAGAGATAGATTGTCGTCCCGATAGATTTAAAATGTCATTTTTCCCGCGTACCATAAGATAGAACAATAGGCAACGTAGCAAAGGGATAGGTAGGTGAAATATAGTTAAGAGTAGTCTGTAGTGCATGATGGATGTAATAACAACCAATAATCCCTTTCTCAATATGTAGATACTAACCTTGTGACCCTGTTCTCTAGCATGCCTTCATTAAATATCCTAGTTGCATGGCAATAGTGCATGTTTGGTGATCTTCACCCCTGCCACACACCCTCGTGGTGGCTCGCAGGGTATCACGTAGATGTAGATACGTAGATGTAAAGCGTTGTAACGCCATTTAACGGAATTCCTACGACATTCTGCAGAATATCTTAGGACGTTCTGCAGAATCCCCTACGACTATCCATGAAGGTCCTTAGAAAATGAACTGGGTCAACGGAAACCTGAATTATTTCCGTCGAGTTGCTGAAGTTCTACAGAACAGCTTATAAGGAGTTATTTTTCTCTGCAGAAAATAATTCTACAGAACATATATTCTGTAGATTGAGGCTCTCATTTTTCGTACAGATCGTTAGGCAAGGAAGTAGTTCTGAAGAAAAAGAGTCGATTTCTGTAGAGTTTTATACGTTCTACAGAACATCTTGTAAGGAGTTATTTTACCCTGCAGAAACTAACTCCACAGAACATACTCTGTGGAGTCAGGTTCTCATGTTCCGTGGAGGTCTTTATAAAAGGAACCTAGTTATGAAGAAAAAGGGTCGATACCTGTAGAATTCCTTATGTTCTACAAAACAGCCTCCAAGGAATTTTTCAGCAGGGCGGTGTTTTCAAACAATTAAATTCGAAGGTCCATCCGGCCAATCAGCGTACGTCTGACTAGCTCATGCGTTAGGTATATATAACTACATCTGCATGCTACCTCGCGAGCCGCCGCATGGGCGTGTGGCAGAGGGTGGTAGGTCACCAGCCGTGTGAAGATGTAAAACTTTTGGATGTGAAGTGGTGATATGTATTAAAGGAGTGTATTTAGAGGAGATCATTTTTTATTGTGGGCGGAAAGAACAAGTTTTGGTAACTATCTGTCCTGCAGAGTATCTCTCTTAATTTTTTGCATCTGTCAGACGTAGATATCTACATCTACATCTACGTAATACCCTGCGAGCCACCACGAGGGTGTGTGGCAGGGTGTGAAGATCACCAAACATGCACTATTGACATGCAACTAGGATATTTAAGGGAGACATGCTAGAAAATAGGGTCACATGGAGCTAGATGGTTAGTATCTACATAAGATATGTTGTGAGTCGTCATGATTATATTCTGTGTCGCTCTGATTTATCAAGTAACCTAAGCCTAGCGTGTAGCCTCCGAGTCTCTCTAGGGACTCCCACTTGAATCCTTCTCACAGTTGTGTAACACTATATGTTCCATTGTAACAGTGTTTTACGAAGCGTGTTGCTTTCCTTTGTAATTTATCAATTTTTTTGGTAAAATATTTATGATCATGACCAACGATTTCGATCGCTGAGAAAGTCCCTTATCCAGCTCGCTTTTTTTTAACTCAGTATGACTGCAATCCATAAATGAGATTTTCTGTGAGGAACCTTGTCGAATGCCTTCTTGAAATCAAGGAATGTCGCTTCGACTTGCTTAATCGATTCGCCTGACTTTAGTATATCATGAAGGAAGAGCGCAAGCTGTGTTTCGCAGGACGTGCCCTTACGGAGGCCGTGCTGACTGCCATGTAAGAAGTTACGATTATCCAGGAATGTCATAATATTATAAACGACGCTGTGTTCAAGGATCTTGAATAAATTAATGTTAGCAATATAGTTTTCTTGGTTCACTTTTATTTCATTTTTTGTATACATGACTCAAAATCAGGGATGACATTCGTAGTGCAACGGATAGTATGATGGTATGGTCCTTTTAGATCTTAGTAAAGCCTTTGAACTTGTTAACCATGAGCGTCTATTGCAAACATTGATATGCCTCTACGTTTCCTGTTCTGTTTTGAATTGGTTCTACTCATATCTTGACAACAGAACTCAGGCAGTATTCGGTGCAAAAACCAGCATATCTTCTTGACGGACTCTGCCGTGAAACGACGCTACGATAAGTTGGCTAGTGTGTCTCGACTGTTAGAAGAATTAGGATGGGAATCGCTATCACAGCGTAGATTAAATTATAGGCTTAACCTCCTAACTAAATTTCAGGAAAATCATTTTACTGACGACGTAAAAAACATACTACTACGGCAGATTAGATCGCTCCAGTAAAATTAGAGAGATAGATTGTAGAACCGATAGGTATAAAATGTCATTTTTTCCGCCTACCATTCGGGACCATAACAGCTGTGATCGTCGTCATGAATAGTGCAAATAGTGACAATAGGCAGACAGTAAATCTTTCTCATTATATTCGCTACTCTCTTATTTATTCATGATGTAAATATTGATGTTCTTATTTATGCATGATATTTTGAATCTGTAGCAGTAGTCTTTGTATCCCTTGCATGTTGGAACGATCGACGATAGAATGTTTCTTGGGTATTAGATTGTTAATTGGTCCTTTGCATGTGTGGTACGCGGGTTTTAAAGTAATGTCGGTGTTCTACCATATCATTCATGCATGCCTGGTGTGGAAGCACCCCCTGTCCCACACACCCTTTGGGTGGCTTGCAGGGTATGACGTAGATGTAGATGAAGATGCCATGTGGAGTAGCTCAAGGGTCAGTACTTGGCCCCTCTTTTATTCAACCTTCACATCCTTGAAATAACAAATATCCTAAGACACTGCAAATATATGCTTTATGCCGATGATATTCAGACTTGTTTTCATGCTCAACTCAAATGAATTGGCCATTGTGATCCATGATCTCCCTGATCGATGAAGATGTAATTTCCTGGGTCACTTTTATTTCCTCAAATGTTGACCCATAATTGCCCATTTTTTTGGTTTTTCTACAAAACACATACATATCCATTCACTCTTACAAAAAAGTTAACTTTTTTTAAATGTTTAAACGTTCATTTCGAAAAATAACCGCTGAAACTCAGATGTTACAGTGGACGTTGAAGAAGAAACACTTTTACATTAGGCTGTAAAAATCTGTTTATGTGGTATGGATTGCAGTGAAACAATTTAAATAAATATATTAAACCAAATAGCATGCGTGACATTTAACCCTTTGAGTGCGGTATGACGTGATATCACGTCATGGGTATCGTGAGTGTTCCAGCTTTCACTAGGGGGCCTAGTGAAAGTTTCCTAATGAAAGCTGGAACACTCACAATACCCTTGACGTGATATCACGTCATGCCGCACTCAAAGGGTTAATGCATTTTATTTTTGGTGCATCTTCATATCCAGGAATCTTACAATGATAGTATAGGTAACGTATAAAATTTCTGCGATAATTAGCTGACTGCTCTAAACGCAAAGCCGTACGGTAAATATTTATTACAAATGATTACATATAATATTCTTATTAATGATGTTTTGCCAAAAAATGCACGACATTTTCCTCACAAAGAATCCTTAGAAGCTGTTCTTTGAAACGTAAGGAATACTACAGAAATAAACTTAAATTTACTTCAGAACTAAGTATATTTTCTAAGATCTGTACGGAACATGAGAGTCTGACTCTACAGAACATATGCTCTGTAGAGTTATTTCCTACAGAGCGAAATAACTCCTCGAGAGCTGTTCTGTAAAAACTTCAGCAACTCTACGGAAATATACGAAAGTACGGAAACTCTGCAGAACGTCGTGGGGAATTCGGCAGAACATTGTAGGGAATTTCACAGGACGTTCTAAGGCATTCTGCGGAACGTTTTGAGGTATTCTGCAGAACGTCGAAAGGAATTCCGTAAAATGTTTTTTTCAATACTTAAAGGAACATCTACAAAAATTTATACAAAGTTCTGTAGAAGTATTTATATGGAAAATATAAAGAATTTTTAGCAGGGTTGAAAATGGTTTATTAACTTTGATTAATATTTATTCACGGTACGTATATTAGATGTTGTTTGTAAATGACCTTAAACAATTCAAGGTATCTTGTTAGCACTATTATGCAGATGTGACAACTTCGAGGTATCGGGAATTTATGGTACAGTTCAGAAGGGAAAAAACAAACTTTCCCGTCGAAAGTCGAAATTATTACTTGGGTCGGAAAATATGGGCAAAGTTGACGCGGCCATTTAAACTTTGCAGACTGCGGTGAAATTGGAACGAACAAACTCTTTAACTCATTTGGGCCAATGCCCCCGAAAAGTGAACTCCCCGCAAAGTTGGCAATGCCGACGACCTTGAAGTTTTGGCAACAACCTTCCCCCGCCCCCCCCCCTACTAGAACAACCAGAAATTTCCGGAAAACTTTTTAACCGCCTAACAGTTCGAAAAACAGTTGGATCATAACACGGTAGGTGGCGGGGCAATTCCCAGGGCGAACTTTCGGCTCTCGGGCGAGACAGTTTGTTTGTCGTTGCCACGGTGATAGTTGTTGTTGTTGTTGTTCACTTGTTGTTTGAGGTTCTTTGTTGCAGCCGTTGTTGGCTCAATACATATATGTATATATGTGAGCGTATGTAGTTCGTCTCATCACTTCCTTGTTCTCGTCGTGTCGTGGAGTCGTAGTTCGACAGTTTTACCGCGAGAGTGAGCTGTTAACCCGCCCTCCGAAACTCAAAGCCAAAAGTGAAGTTAAAAACAAGTTTTCACGACTTTTTTTTTCGGTCCGGAATTTTTTTTCTCTCTCTGTTCCTTCGACTTTACTAGTAAACTGAAAACTTTCGGATTTCGGATTCGGAATCCGAAATCCGAAATTTCGTTATTTTTAGCAACAATGAGTGGGGAATTCTTTTTTTTTTATTGGGCAGACTGAGAACTTTCAAACGCTTAAGGAAGACATTCCGCAAACTTATGAGAAAAAACAAATGATAGATTCCAAATAAGTTTTATCAAAGTGGCTTTGATAAAATTCTCTTTTCACCGATTATATGAGTTAAGATATTTCATATTTAAATAAATTTAAATATACACATAAAAATCCCCAGAAATATATAAATTAGACGTATTTCAACCGTCATTTGGACTCTATTTACACGTCATGAACATACAATATGGATTCTCGACTCGTCGCCAAAAACTGTTGCCTAGAATTCCGTAAACAAACGACTTTATCGATTGTGGCGCCTGCTAGTGATGAGAGACGGCAGTTCAAGTGTAAATACAGTCTACAGATCGTAAATAATCACGTCTTACCAGGTTATACTTACCAGTAATCATACTGCAGTGGATTAAAAATGTAGTTCTACACGCGGGACGTAATTACACTTTTTTAATATTGTCCGGTCAACAGATATATTTGATTCCTCTCCAAATTTAATTACACAAATGCACAATTGACTTCTTAGCACTTCGTGAATATCGTTCAACGGAAATTTAATAATAATACGAGGTGGAAAAAGTGGAATGAATTAGAAGACGGATACAATCATTATAAGGACTTCAAAACCAAGATCCGACAATATCATCTATGGATGAGAAATTTCGCAAAAACTATCATTTTAATAACAAATGAATGGAGAGATTGTTGAACCCTACTCCGAGGCCACTCATGAATAATAGGTTACACATTTAACATCCACATAAATCTATCTAGATCATACCTTCCTGATTCCCAGGGCTCTCAAACAGGTTATGAACCAACAAAATGATGATCCACACAGCAGAGAAAAGACTCACGGTGGAATTTTCATATTTATTTCTTTATTCATTTTCACTGTCCCGAATACAGCACATTTGGCCATTTTACGTCGGGTGAACAACAGTAACAACGAACGAAACACAGAAACCCATGTCCTGGGCAGAAAATAGGCTCAGGCGGGACTCGAACCCGCGACCCTCGAGTAAGCAGGCGAGGATTTTACCCCGCCGCCCCCGGAGCCGACGCTATGGCGACGATATGCCTCTTACACACTTCCTATAGTAGATATCCCCTCTCTAGCATTTACAAAGTAACTGTTAGCTCTCAAAAAATAGCCAGCCATTAAATCACAGCATCAAGTAGTTAATATCTCTTCAATTGTTATTGAATATATTCACCACAGTCTCACGTTAACAACAATCAACAACGTCCATTAACGAGTCGACAAAGAAGACTTTTTCCTAAGTGGCGCCAAGGACTGAGTGAACTTAAATGTGGAAATTGAGGCAACACATTACCTAGGCAACGGTTCCAAACATTTATATCCATGATATATATCCATGGTACACAGTTAAATTTCCTAAAAACGGTAATCGTGTCACATAGAACAATACCAGATTTTCTTAAATGCTCGTTACTGTCTCGATTCATAATTGCGACCCAATTAAATGTTTTTTTTTTTTTAATATATCAGCCGCAGTAAGCAACTGTAAGTAATTTTTTTTGCGTCAATGGCGAAAATTGTTGTGCTTATGACTAAAATTACAGTAGTTAATCAAATGTGCTTCCAAAATTCTTCAATTTGACTCTTTTATTTAAAACCATGAGGGTTATATGTAAGACTGAATACCAGATCAAAGGTATTTTAAGTCACCAATAAGGAATGTTGATTCCTAGTACGGTGAAAGTATATATTTTGCTACGCAGGCAATAGATGCTTCACAGCACAACAGCAACACAAAAAGAACATTACATTATCTAAAATGGGTAACAATTTCACCAAAAATACTGTGAAACTAAATCCTGTTGAATGAGAAACCTTACACCTAACAAAAGTAATGAACCCTGGGGCTGTAGGTAACCGCTAATTATAAACAGAATTCAAAATAAAAGCATTTTATGGGAAATTTTCACTGAAGAAAAATAAAAAAATCGAGCAACTTAAAAAATCCCCGAATTAATCGTTAAAAAAAAACTTAAGGGGCTTACTCGCTCAACTGCCTGAACAGAATTTAAAAAATTAGGGACAATCATCGCGAAATTTTCGACTCAAAATATTATATTAATGTCATATCCAAACCTTTTCCCTATACCACAAAAAATATGTCTATAAAAAGCAAGTGTTTGAAAATAATTGATGCTCAGAATAATAAAAAGCGATTCATAAAAATGTCATGACTAAATGCCCACGTAAAGCTTCCAACCCACACTGTTTTATTACCCACTCATTCCTGACTATTTCCAGCCTAACTTTTTTCGCAAGCACACCTCAGAATAACTCATACCCACTGAGTTTAGTCTACTCTTATGTCTATCATGACATACCCATGTTTATCTATGGATTGAAAAATCAAAGGAAAAAAATATATTATTGGTACATTTTCTGTAGATTCTACTGTAGATGGATAAAGGTTTCTCGTGCTTTTTCACCGGGTGAGCAGGTCCATGGGGCCCAACGTTTCGCAGAACGACTTGTCCTCTATCATCAGGGGGGTTTTCAGCTTCCGAATCCCCCCCTGATGATGGAGGACAAGTCGTTCTCCGAAACGTTGGGCCTCATGGACCTGCTCACCCGCGGTGGAAAACACGAGAAACCTTTACCCATCAGATACTCCGGGAAAACCTGAGATCCTTCTTCTACTGAAGATGTTAGAAGAGATGAAACAGGTCACCTACCGATATTTTCTGACAAAAGAATGAGGATCGTTGTAGGATACCTGGGTGTGAAGATGTACCAAAAATAAAATCTTAAAACGTCACGAATGCTATTTGGTCTTATACATTTATTTAAATTGTTCCACTGCAATCCATACCACATAAACAGATTTTTACAGCCTAATGTAAGAGTGTTTCTTCTTCATCGCCCACTGTAACATCTGAGTTTCAGCGGCTATTTTTCGAAATGAACGTTTAAACATAAAAAATTGGTTAACTTGAATGTAAGAGTGAATGGACATGTATGTATTTTGTTGAACAACCAAAGAAATTGGCAATAGTGGGTAACTAACGTGTCATGAGTAAATTGATTGAAAATGTTTTGCCTCACATTGACAAAGAATCAATCAAAAAAAGTACGACGCCTGAACGTTATTTACATAGTTTCTCCATCAAATCGATCTACTCGACTGCAGATAGTCATTTTTCACACAATCAGTCGACTAAAGCTCGTAGGTAACCGTCCAAATTATTAAAGAAGTTGATATACACCCATATGGATTCGAAAGAAATTTAAAAAAAAGAATAAAGTTTATCGTTCTCTCACTATCCTAAGCTTCGTTGGTTTTGCCATGTCGAGAGAATGGATGAGAGTCGAATAACGAAACAGATATATGAGAGTAGAATGAATGGTGCGAGAGGTAGAGGTAGGACGAGAAAGTTGTGGTTGAATGTGGTTGAGGAAATTATTAGGAGGAGGAATATTTGGAGTCTTTAAAACAGGAAGGCGTGTATGAAGCAGTGTATTATGGGTAAATGAGGCGAAAGACGTTTATGGCAAGGATAGGTCAGTATGGAGGAAATTATTGAAGCAGAGTTAGGTGTACAAATATGTACTTATGAGTGAAACTTTGTGACTCCGCTTACCCTGGAAGGAAACTGCGTGATTGGTATGTATGTATGTACACACTTTCCAATGATTAACGCTGAATTCCTGACTAAGCACAGTCCTAGCTAAGCGCCGTGTACTCAGGTCAGTTATGTTCGAAATTTTAAGGTAGTATTGGACGGTGTCATCTCTGATGAGGTTTAAGTTATTTCGTGTGTCCCACAGGGGAGTGTCATAGGTCCACTTCTTTTCCATCCCTATATTAACGATATTGGTGAAGTAGTAAAGAGTAATCTTCGACTATTTGCAGACGATGCCGTGGTGTACAGGGAAATCCGTAACAATAATGATAAGGAAGCTTTAGAATTGTACCTCAAGGCAATTCAAGCGTGGTGCAATGCGTGAAAACTATAAATGAATTTCAAAAAAATGTGTTGCAATGAACTTCTGGAAAAAGAAAAAAAATCCCCTCAGTACAGTTATTACTTACAAAATACCCAATTAGAAACCACGGAATCTGTAAAATACCTAGGAGTTAAACTAACTAATGATCTCTCGCGGAGCAAACATATTTGGGAAATAACTGGTCGGGCTAATCCAAAAATTGGGATTTTTTAAAAAAGAACTAGGAAAGTGCGACGATAGAGTTAGAGAAATCAGCTATATCTCAGTCGTTAGACCCCACTTGGAAAACGCTGCTAGTGTTCGCAATCCTCGTATAATGGAAGGCATAAAAACAGAGTTGGATTGCGTGCAGAAAAGATCAGCAAGATATCTACAAAGGCCTTTACGATAGTCTCGTTAGTGTTGAGAGACATCTACGTGATACCCTGCGAGCCACCACGAGGGTGTGTGGGAGAGGGTGAAGATCACCAAACATGCACTTTTGCCATGCAAGTAGGATTTTAAGTGACACATGCTAGAGAACAGGGTCACATGCAGTTAGATGGTTAGTATCTACATAATAAGAAAGGGATTATTGGTTTTTATTACATGCATTATGCACTACAGACTACTCTTAACTATATTTCACCTACCTATCCCTTTGCTACGCTGCCTATTGTTCTCTGTTATGGTACGAGGGAAAAAATACATTTTAAATCTATCGGGACGACAATCTATCTCTCTAATTTTGTTAATATGATCAAACCTAGCATAATACGCAGGGGTTCTCAATATATATCTAACGTCATCTGTGAATATCTCGGTTTCGAATTTACTTAAAAGGTTTAAATTGCAAAACATCTTGCAAAACCTTGGATGGGAATCGCAAATCAGACGGTCGATTGAAAACCAGACTCAATCTTTTTTTGTAAATACAAAACAGATTTATTTGCAGAAGTTTTCAATATCTTACGAACTCCAACACACAACGGTAGATCAGATCATGACAATATATTAAGGGAAATATATAGTAAAACAGGCAAGTTTAAAATGTCCCACGATCGATAAGAGACCATAATGACTGCGTTGACACTTAGAAGTAGGGGTCGATATCGGAATTAGATCTCGTAGGGCGAAGAGGAGCTAGGTTTGTGAAACGATGCTACGATAAGTTGGCTAGTGTGTCTGGACTGTTAGAAGAATTAGGATAGGAATCGCTATCACAGCGTAGATTAAATTATAGGCTTAACCTCCTAAATAAATTTCAGGAAAATCATTTCTCTGACGACATAAAAAACATACTATTAACCCCCTCGTACTACGGCAGATTAGATCGCGCCAATAAAATTAGAGAGCTAGATTGTAGAACCGATAGGGAATAAAATGTCATTTTTTCCGCGTACCATTCGGGACCATAACAGCTGTGATCGTCGTCATGAATAGTGCGAATAGTGACATTAGCTATAGTGAGGATCTTTCTCTTTAAAATATCTTACGATCTCATTTCTGCATGATGTAAATATTGATGTTCTTATTTATGCATGATACTTTGAACCTGTAGTAGTAGTAGTCTTTGTATCCCTTGCATATTGGAACGATTGACGATAGAATGTTTCTTGGGTATTATATTTTAAATTGGCGCTTTGCATGTGTGGTACGCGGGTTTAAATGTAATTTCGGTGTTCTACCGTATCATTCATGCATGCCTGATGTGGAAGCACCCCCTGCCACACACCCTTTGGGTGGCTTGCAGGATACGACGTAGATGTAGTTTATAGGCAGTGTAGGTGATTAATTCGTATACCCCCTGATGCATGCTTTCTATACCTTCCGAGCAGTGCTAATTCCATGTTTACGTACTGTAGTGCATGACGCATGTAATAACAACCAATAATTCCTTCCCTATTATGTAGTTACTAACCATCTAGCTCCACGTGACCCTATTCTCTAGCATATCTCCCTTAAATATCCTACTTGCATGGCAAAAGTGCATGTTTGGGGATCTTCACCCCCCGCCACACACCCTCGTGATGGCTCGTAGGGTATCACGTAGATGTAGATGTAGTTACATTAAAGAACAATGTTGTGGTTTCTGTAGGATTTGTAGCATGTTGGTGAAAGTAAACTTCTTTACCGCAGTACATGTTGGTGATAAGTAACCCCCTGCCAAACATCCATCTGGTGGCTTGGAGGGTAGTAACTAGAGGTAGATGCACTGATGAATTGGAACGGAGAGCTAGAAAATTGGATGCGATCACCGTGGAAGCAAAAACAAATTCATATCAGTGAGCGTTCGTCAGCGTCATCGGCGACTTCCTCAATATAAAACACCTAAGGCCATGAAGCAGTCCAAGGACAACCGTCAGTACACAAAGCACGTATTATAGGCCATCTTTGATTGGGGCATAATAACGGATAGCAATGGACAGCTGGCGCTCGTACGTGAATGCGGCCACTGCTGAAGCAAAAACAAATGCATATAGGTAAACGTCCATAACACTCATCGACGAAGGTAGGCGGGTAAATGGAAATTCATTATGAATAACGTAAACAGTCATTACAAAACCTCCTAGATAGCAGGTATAATTATAGTAGATAGATATATAGTAGGTATAGTAGATACGTTTCGTGAATCAAAGAGAGAATGGAACAGAGAGGATGAAATTGAGGGTAAATGCGTGCAAGACTGAAGTAGTAGTTTTTGATAAGGAGAATGGGGAGAATAACTGTAGTATGAGGGTGAATGGTGAAGTAATTGAACAAATGGATGATTTACTGTACTTAGGTAAAATAGATAAAGGTTTCTCGGGTCTCTTCCACCTGGTGAGCAGGTCCATGGGGCCCTACGTTTCGGAGAACGACTTGTCCTCCACCATCAGGAGGGGTTCAGCTTCCGAAGCTGAACTGAAGTCGTTCTCCGAAACGTTGGCCCCCATGGACCTTCTCACCAGGTGGAAGAGACCCGAGAAACCTTTATCCATCAGATACGCCCGGAAAATATGAGATCCTTAGGTAAGATGTTTGCGAAAGATGGGCGGATAGATGAGGAGATAAAGAGACGTGCCAATGCTGGATGGAAAGTGACAGGTAGCATGTGGAGCATACCAAGGAATGAGTGCCTGTCTAAGGAAGCAATAATCGCCGTGTACTAAAGTGTACTTCTTCCCACTTTGCTATATGGTAGTGAAACATGGGTGTGTCAGGATATAGACAACAGAGTAGACTAAACGCCGTGGGTATGAGTTATCATGAGGAGTGTTTGGGACAAAAGTAGGATGGATAGGGTCAGGAATGAGTGGGTAATAACTTAATGTGTGATAGACGCTCAGGTAATGAACATATGTATGAAAGGAGTGTGCTTCGTTGGTTTGGCCATGTCGAGAGAATGGATGAGAGTCGACTAACAAAACAGATATATATGAGAGTATAATGAATGGTGTGAGAGGTAGAGGTAGGTCGAGAAAGTTGTGGTTGAACGTGGTTGAAAGGAAATTCTTAGGAGGAGGAATATTAGGAGTCTTAAAAACAGGGGGCGTGTATGAAGTGCAGTGTATTGGGTGTAAATTAGTCAAAAGAGGTTTATGGCAAGGATAGGTCAGTATGGAGGAAATTATTGAAGCGGAGTCAGATGTGCAATTATGTATTTATGTCTGAACTTGGTGTCTCTGCCTACCCCGGAAGGGAATGGCGTGATTGGTATGTATGTATGTGCGTAATAACGTAACAGATAAATAAATTTCATACAAAATAAATTTGAGCCGGGCTTAACCGCCAACAATATAATAGGAGAAGGCAAAGAAATTGAAGAATTTCACCAACCAACCAGTGGTACAGGTTTAGCAAAAACCCGTTAATGCGGGATTCGCAAACAAGCTTTGAATGCGTTAGTAGGATCAAGCAAGTGCATGTCGTACGCCTACAAAACTTGAAGAATAAAATCACATTAAGTCGATCTAAGTCCTTTCTTAATCTAATTCCAATATATACAGCTGCTTCGCGAGGACGCCATGATGGATTATTACGAATAATTAGTAGCGATAGATTTAAAATGTCATTTTTCCCGCGTACCATAAGAGAGAACAATATGCAGCGCAGCAAAGTGATAGGTAGGTGAAATATAGTCAGAGTAGTCTGTAGTGCATGACGCATGTAATAACAACCAATAATCCCTTCCGTATTATGTAGATACTAACCATCTAGCCGCACGTGACCCTATTTTCTAGCATGCCTCCATTAAATATCCTACTTGCATGGCAATAGTACATGTTTGGTGATCTTCACCCCCTGCCACACACTCTCGTGGTGCCTCGCAGGGTATCACGTAGATGTAGATGCACGTAGATGTACGAATAGTGCGTACGGTTGGAAAGCCTTGCTTCGAACCAGTCGTTCAGCGTACGTCATGTCGGCCAAAAGGTTAGAAAAAAATGTGACGTCACTTCCTGTAGGTGACGTACATTTAGTACCGCAATCATGCATTGATGTAGATAAAAACATGGCCTATTTACAAGGAACACAAACATGAATTCTTCTATTAAGTGATTCTCATTCCCAAACTGCATAATACGAGTACAATGATTGGCTGCTCATCCAACAGTTGACTGCACAGTTTTGCTCGAACACAACACTATATGAGTACCACAGGGATACATTGTCTTATAAATTAGGATTGTGTTTTAGATTAGGAATCGTAAAAATGGTTCTAGGCAAATGCGATGAGAGTACGAGAAAGAAGCTATTTTACACTTGTCAGGCCTCATTTAGAATATGCCGCTAGTATATGGGATCCGTATGAGGAAGGTCTGATAAAAGAATTAGAGCGCGCGTGCAAAGGAGATCCGCTAGGTTTGTTTAAAGGCCGTTATGATAATTGCATAAGTGTTACGAGTTTAATAGAAGAACTAGGATGGGAATTACTATCAGAACGCATGGTTAAAATTTCGGTTAAACCTTTTAAGTAAATTCGAAACAGAGTTGTTCACAGATGACGCTAGATATATATATTAAGAACCCCTGCGTATTATGCTAGGTTTGATCATATTAACAAAATTAGAGAGATAGACTGTCGTACCGATAGATTTAAAATGTCATTTTTCCCTCGTACTATAAGGGAGAACAATAGGCAGCGTAGCATAGGGATAGGTAGGTGAAATATAGTTAGAGTAGTCTGTAGTGCATGATGCATGTAATAACAACCAATAATCCCGTTCTTATTATGTAGATACTAACCATGTGACACTATTATCTAACATGCCTTCATTAAATATCCTAGTTGCATGTCAATAGTGCATGTTTGGTGATCTTCACCCCGTGCCACACACCCTCGCGGTAGCTCGCAGGGTATCTACATCTACATCTACGTAATACCCTGCGAGCCACCACGAGGGTGTGTGGCAGGGGGTGAAGATCACCAAACATGCACTATTGCCAAGTAAGTAGGATATATAATGTAGACATGCTAGAAAATAGGGTCATAGTTTATGTAGGTATGACGTAGATGTAGATGTAGATTGTGCATAGTTACATCCATGAATATATATCATGGATTGTTGTCTCGTCGCCACAAACTGCTGCCTAGAATTCTGTAAACAAACAACTGTTAGGATTGTGGCGCCGCCTAGAGATGAAAGACGGCAGTTCAGGTGTAAATACAGTCGACAGATCGTAAATAAACACATCTTATCAGTTTTACTTACCAGGAATCAAAATGCAGCGGATAAAAAATGCAGTGCTACATAGGGGACATAATTACACACTTTCTTAATATTATCCGGCCAACGGGTATATTTAATTCCTCTCCAAGATTTGTTAAACAAATGCACAATTAACTTCTTAGCACTTCGTGAATATCGTTCCACAGCAATTTGATAATAATACGCGGTGGAAAAAGTGGAATGAATTAAAAGACGGATACAATCATTATAAGGATTTCAAAACCAAGATCCGTTTATATCATTTATGGATGAGAAATGGTGCCAATAACTATGATTTTAATGACAAATAAAGGAGAGATTGTTGAACCTACTCCTAGGCAACACATGAATAGTAGGTTGCACATTAAAATCCACATCAATCTATCTAGATCATACAATCCGATTCCAAAGGCTTTCAACAGCTTACAAACCTAAAAAAATGTAGCTGTAAATTAACAGTAAAAGATCCACGCAACGGAGAAAAGACTCATGGTGGAAGTTTCATAGGTATGCCTCTTACACACACTTCCTGTAGTAGAGATTTCCTCTCTGGCATTTACTAAGCTGTTAGCTCTCAAAAAATAGCCAGCCATGAATTCACAGCATCAAGTAGTTAATATCTCTTCAATCGGTAATAAATGTATTCACCACAGTCTCACGTTAACAACAATCAACAACGGCTATTAACGATTCAACAGCGGAGACTTTCTTATAAGTGGCGCCAAGGACTGAGTGAACTAAATGTCGAATCCCCAGCAGATATCAAAAATGTAACGAAGGGATCAGAAATAGTACTCACTCTCATTACTCACGCCTTGGGCAGGAACCGCTCCGCAGCATAGCACTTCCTTTGTTTCTGGTCCGGCCTCCAAATGTTTCCTCGGAAGCATTTGGTCGTTTCCTGGCGTCCGGAGAAGCCGTTTTCTATCTCCAACTGGAGGAGGTGCTGTATTTTTTGCATCAGCCCGTGCCACACGCCCTCGAGGTAGCTCATGACAGCACTTTTCAGCCCATAATTTACACTTCAGTCTCGTCAAGGCATATGTGATGTTCGGAGTTTTTTTAAATGTATCCATGAATGACGCAGGCATAATGAATTCAGTTTCTGAAATGTATTGGAGAAATTGATAGGGAATGATAGTCAACGCATCTAATATGTGGTTATAATACGTAGAGTCTAAAAGCAAAGAGGTAACTAACTAAAATGTTTCCCACGAGCTTTTAATAACACAAATCCGGTTTGGAATCATTAAAACACAATGCTGGATACGACCAACTGATGGGCCAGGTTATGAATAACACAAGAAATCTCCGCATAAACAGAACAAATGACAATCTTACCTCAAATACGTATGGTTCGGATTTAGACTCACGAATGAAGGAGATGTACATTTCTGACACGCTCCCCGACTTCGTTTGAGGCCGACCAGAGAAGTTCAGCTCCTGAAATGAGAAACAGAAGTTCGAAGAAATGAAACGCTAGGCGTTAAAACAGCTGACTTACGGTATTAACGTTCTAAGTCAAGACGTAATCAAAAAGATTTTACCATAATTCCTCCTTTGAAGCATCGAAACACAATGACAGAATGACTCGCAATATGCCTGATTATGAGTTACGCAATGACTTGACATAATGGGATAATTGAAATATGACTTTATTACAAATACATGTTGCTCCAAAGAGGTAACTAAGCAGTTTTGATTCATCTAGTCCCCGTACGTGATTGAGAATCGCTCTTAACAAGGAGACATCGCGTAATCGGAATTGAGGACAAAGACAAGACAAATGTTATCTTAAAGTAGAGTAAAAATGCCGGAAATAGGTAATGTCTTTCCGCCCCTCGTCCCCGGGGTGGTGAGAATATTACTACTAAACAATTTCGTCCCAACCAAATACTTAAGATTTCACACTTATTGTCACAAGGCGTAATAGTCGAGGTGGTAAAGGCGCACGTGCCTACTGTGCCGGGTTTTAGCTGGTCGACGCGGGTTCAAGCCTCCATCCTGCCCGAAATTTTTTTTCGCTCGAATTTACTTCGGAAACCACGACAGATGCCAGGTTCCGAACGTACACGACAGTAACTACGGTTTTTTTCGTTTTAAAAATATTTCCTGGAATTTCTACGGCCCAGAGTGTTGTAGACAACTGTGGAGTTTCTATCATTTGCTCGGAAGGAGAGTTGCAGGAGAAATGTGCGTCATTGGCGGATTATTTCCGATTTTGAAATACTTTTTGAGACAGAAATGACTCCGATTAGTCGTGGGACTTTCTGGTGGCCATTAACGGAAGACAAAAATATTAATATTTATCTTGAAGCGATCTGATTGCTTTGAATTTCCTAGAAATTGTGCTCCAAGGCGGATATTTTTTTCTCAACTTTTCCTTAAATCGCGAAGATTTTCCTGCCAGAAAAGAGATTAAAACAGGTGCTAAGTGAATGGATAAGAGGCATCTTCTCGAGATGTAATTTCCCTTTTTTCCTTCAATAGGACACTGCTATTTTGTAGCCTTGCAATAAATTGTTTTACTAGTCTATAAAAATAAACATCGCAAGGCTGGCAGAGCGTGTAATGTACATGTAGGTTCGTCATTGACAACAATAAATCAGGAAAATCTTCGCGATTTAAGGAAAAGTTGAGAAAAAAACATCCGCCTTGGAGCACAATTTCTAGGAAATTCAAAGCAATCAGATCGCTTCAAGATAAATATTAACATTTTCGTCTTCCGTTAAAGGCCTCCAGAAAGTCCCACGAATAATCGGAGTCATTCCTGTCTCAAAAAGTATTTCAAAATCGGAAATACTCGGCCAATGACGCTCATTTATCCTGCAACTCTCCTTCCGAGCAAATTATAGAAACCCCACAATTGTCTACAACACTCTGGGCAGTAGAAATTCCAGAAAATATTTTTAAAACAAAAAAAAACCGTAGTTACTGTCGTATACGTTCGGAATCTGACATCTGTCGTGGTTTCCCAAGTAAATTCGAAGGAAAAAATATTGGGCAGGATGGAGGCCCGAACCCGCGTCGTCCAGCTATAACCCGACATAATAGGTCCGAGGGCTTTAACCACCTCGACTAACTCGCCTTGTGGCCAATGGCGTGAATTCTAAAGTATTTCATTGGGACGAAATTGTTAATTAGTAATTTTCCCACGAACCCGGGAACATGGGGCGGAAAGATTACCAATTTCCGGCATTTTTACTCTACTTTAAGATAACATTTGTCTTGTCTTCGTCCTCAATTACTATTACGCGATGTCTCCTTGTAAGCCAACACAGGCGTACAGCTAGTACCTGAGCTGGCGCGCGGACCTAACCCGCATTCACCCGTCTTTGTTATTCATATGATACAGCGGTTTATTTTAACAAGGTATTAAAACAATTGGTGCGGTAAACAAAGATCTAGGAAACTTGGAACAAATATATATATAGAAACATCAATAACTCTATTCAACGACTGTCTGTTATTATTGTTGTCGAAGGAGAACACTCGCTCTTAACCTTTGATTACTGATCAGCAGGCCTCTTGGCTGGCTAGCAGGCCTAGCTTACACTCGTCTATAGGATTACGTGGTTATCCCGCGCATGTTATAAAAAATGTAGAAAAGGTGAGAAACTCTTTGTTCGCGCTTCACAATGAACTAAAAAAATATTTCGCACCTATAATCTTAAGAAAAGTTTCCAAATCACGCCTATTGCTGTAAAGCAATTTCCCGTTCCCCAAAATACAGATAGATACCAACCTAACCAATCTACATGCTTTTCTGCCACTTTTTGCCCAAGCTCTGTGGCTCCCTCTCCAGGAATTGCAATAAAACAGCGAAAAAGAAGAACTTCACTTTGAAAGATGTTAGATTTCCGGCTTCCATGATACCCATTGTAACATTCGGAACGGCTTTGAAGGAAAATTAAACACTTCTCTTAAACTTTCTTCACCGAAAAACAGCAATGTGACGGCGCAATCTATTTGGCGTTCATTTTCTGAGTATGGCAACTTAACTTTCGAGTATGTAAACAGGCGTACCAATCTCCGACCACTACAAGTTTATAAAAATACATTTTTCCGTTGACTTACTCATCAAAGGAACCAAGCACACTAATTCTCATTTCATTTACCTTAAGAACGAAGTTTATGAATTACTGGCAGTATATATATCAATATGGCATTGCAATATCGCTGATGACGAATTCGATGCATCCTATTACCAATGCCAGCTGGCTGCACAGATATACAGTGAGACTACCGGTGGGATTATGTCTTAAAGCAGCTGGATGACTCCGATAGAAGTTTCTGTGTCTATATCTTACCCAGACATGGCTTAGTTTTGTTAACATTGATTAAATTGTAATTACTAATATCATCCAATCAATAGCAATGACAGAAAGCCATTCTCTCCTTCTGGCTTACGTCATCCACGGCTTTCTGCCATCGATATCTGATATAATGATACAACTTAAAAAACCAAGGGAATCACGTTTTACGCGGTCTACGGTTTCCTCGGCGAGCAGGTATTCCTTCAGTTTGTTCATCCGGGATTTGGAGCGTCATTCTTCATGAGATAACGCTTATTTTCATCTCCTGAAGGCAGCTTCAGTCAAAGATCCCTAATTCATCTGAAGAAACCATGAGGATATGAGGAGGAAATTAACCGGAAAACAAACGACGTGGTTTCCCGGAGGAACAAATGGAACGAACACCTTTTACTGGTAGCGACTTGATCTTACAGACGTTAGAGTCGCGAGATGCTGACGCAGAAGTCTCTGGAACAAACCTCTAGGGACCGAATTTGAATTTCCCATCTCTGGTCAACACTTCCAATGGTCAACGCTTCTGATCCATGGAGTGTCACGCTCCAAACGAATTTTTTCACATGCTTATTGAGATGCCTTATTCGTCTACATCTACATGTACGTGATACCCTGCGAGCCACCACGAGGGTGTGTGGCAGGGGGTGAGGATCACCAAACATGCACTATTTCCATGCAAGTAGGATATTTAAGGGAGATATGCTAGATAATAGGATCACATGGAGCTAGATGGTTAGTATCTACATAATATGGAAGGGATTATTGGTTGTTATTACATGCATCATGCACTACAGACTACTCTAACTATATTTCACCCACCTATCCCTTTGCTACGCTGCCTATTGTTCTCTCTTATGGTACGCGGGAAAAATGACATTTTAAATCCATCGGTACGACAATCTATCTCTCTAATCTTGTTCATATGATCAAACCTAGCATAATACTCAGGGGTTCTCAACATATATCTAACGTCATCTGCGAACAAATCGGTTTCGAATTTACTTAAAAGATTTAACCTAAATTTTAACCATGCGTTCTGTTAGTAATTCCCATCCTAGTTCTTCTATTAAACTCGTAACACTTATACAATCATCATAACGGCCTTTAACAAACCTAGCGGATCTCCTTTGCACGCGCTCTAATTCTTTAATCATACCTTCCTCGTACGGATCCCATATACTAGCGGCATATTCAGCATAATGAGGCCTGACAAGTGTAAAATAGCTTCTTTCTCGTACTCTCTCATCGCATTGGTTGCATTAGGTCATCAAATCATAGGAAAAGTACAATAGCTTCAACTTGAATTAACGAATTTCTTGATTAACGCAAATGGCAAGTGCACTGGTCTTAGTCAACAAGGATGTCGTCGATTTGTCGATATGGGTAAGTGGGTCGCCAGTGTTGTCTAGACAACATTGACCCACATTCTCCCGTTGCCAACACACACATCCTCCACCTCCTCCTGTCCCACTGACTTCCTTAAACTCCGAACGGTAACGATAAGTTTTCGGTCATGAAAGTGAGAAAGTCGATCTCTCGAAGTCTCGTGAAGTGCGCTTGTCGGAGTTTTACGAAAAATTCCAAAACTTCATAATCGCTCCGTAAAACTTTTGTTCCGGGTAAAACTTCGGTTTTGCGGGGGGGGGGAGGAGGAAGGATGTTTAAGAGGGGAGGAAGTCGTTTGGGGGAAAGTTTTAACGTTGATAAAGCACGTCCTCGAAGAACCTCATCCCCCACCAGTTATTATGGAGATGAATCAGTTATAATTTTGAACTGGAGTTGGGAAACGAGTGAAAGTGACCAAGTCTGGCTAGTGTACACGGAATCTCTCGTTTGATGGCCAGAAAGAACTTGAATGAAAACGCCGTTGCCAAATTTCACTGACTGTACGACGCTCCACATTTAGTGGACAGCATGGCTCCCATGGAAAGCGCTGCTGCAAAATTAATCTATAATATATACAGTTAACTCTACAATGCCAAGCATATGCCACATTTAGTGGACTTTGACTAAAATGCTGTTGCCATATTTACTGAATGAACAATATTTCGCACGCAGCAGATTTTATGGGTCTTATGAAAAGCGCTGTTGCCAAATTAACTCTAGAAACCCAAGCAGATGTCACATTTAGGGGACTTTGACACCAACGCCGTTGCCAAATTTACTGCCTGAACAATATTTCGCATGCAGTAGATGTTATGGGTCTTATGAAAGGCGCCGTTGCCAAATTAACTTTAGAATGACAAGCAGATGTCACATTTAGGGGACTTTGACTCAAACGCTGTTGCCAAATTTACTGAATGAACAATATTTCGCAAGCAATAGATGTTATGGGTCTTATGAAAAGCGCCGTTGCCAAATTAACTCTATAATGCCAAGCAGATATCACATGTAGTGGACTTTGACTCCAACGCTGTTGCCAAAATTACTGAATGAACAATATTTCGCACGCAGCAGATTTTATGGGTCTTATGAAAAGCGCCGTTGCCAAATTAACTCTAGAAACCCAAGCAGATGTCACATTTAGGGGACTTTGACACCAACGCCTTTGCCAAATTTACTGCCTGAACAATATTTCGCATGCAATAGATGTTATGGGTCTTATGAAAAGCGCCGTTGCCAAATTAACTCTATAATGCCAAGCAGATATCACATTTAGTGGACTTTGACTCCAACGCTGTTGCCAAAATTACTGAATGAACAATATTTTGCACGCAGCAGATTTTATGGGTCTTATGAAAAGCGCTGTTGCCAAATTAACTCTAGAAACTCAAGCAGATGGCACATTTAGGGGACTTTGACACCAACGCTGTTGCCAAATTTACTAAATGAACAATATTTCGCATGCAGTAGATGTTATGGGTCTTATGAAAAGCGTCGTTGCCAAATTAACTCTATAATGCCAAGCAGATATCACATTTAGTGGACTTCGACGCCAACGCCGTTGCCAAATTTACTAACTGAACAATATTTCTCATGCAATAGATGTTATGGATCTTAAGGAAGGCGCTTCGGCCAAATTTACTCATGAATGCCAAGCAGACTTTAGAGAATCCCTCTTTTGCTGGCCAGAAAGAACTTGAATGAAAACATCGTTACCAAACTTACTGACTACGCGACGTTTCACATTTATTGGACCGTATGGATCCCATGGAAAGCGCTGTTGCCAAATAAACACTAAAAGGCCAAGGAGATTTAGTGGACTTTGACATCAACGCCCCATCCTAATTTACTGACTAAAAATATTTCTCCAACAGTAGATGTTATAGTACTTATGGAAAGCGCTTTAGCCAAATTTACTCATGAATGCCAAGCGGAGGTCAGAGAATCTCTCTTTTACTGGACAGCAAGAACTCCTATGCTAAAGCCGTGGCTAAATTTACTGACTAAACAATATTTCACATGCAGTGGACGTCCCGGATCTTATGGAAAGAGCTGTTGCCAAATTCTTTCTCGATTGCCTGGCAGAGTATAGAGATTCCCTCTTTTACTTGGACAGCTAGGAAAGTGATGCTAACTTCGTTGCCATGTTTACTGACTGAATAATAATTCACTTTTAGTGAACGGTATGGATATTATGGAAAGTCCTGTGGCCAATTTTACTCTTGAATACCAAGCAGAGACCTCGTGCCCCCTGGATAATGGTCAAGCACGGTAGTCACAAGGCCTCTTTCATACTTCTCGTCGCTCGTCGGAATGGGAGCTTATTAGAGTTTAAAATGTATAAAGTCCTTTTTATGTTTGAACTATTGGTTACATAACCCTATATATGGGGTGATTCATGAACCGCAGACAGCGGTCTTAACAACTATTAGCTTTGAATTGAATCTAAGATATTAGAGCCGGTTACCCGTCACTCCCCTTATAAGTACAAACTAAAGAAGCGAAGGAATGTATTTTTTCTTAATTTCCGTTGTTTCCTGATCCATTTTTAATTATGTCAGCAAGTACTTTTCTACACGACTAATTTGGACGACAAAATGGTGACTGAGGCTTGGTGGAAACCTGTCTCCATCAAACAGAGCCGGGACTGGTAAAGACAGGGCATAGACTAGAAGGGACTTAGAACCTTGATGCTAACGTCCTCGTGCGACAAAATTTCTCACTGTGAGATATTTCACATTTAGTGGACCAGGTAAACCTTACGGAAAGCATTGTTGCCAAATTTACTCTTGAATTACATGCAGAGTAGAGAGAATCCATCTTGCACAGCAAAGACATTGATGCTAGAGTCGTTGCCAAATAAAGTGACTATACACCTCGTTACGTTTAGTGGACCGCGTGAGTCGTCCTGATAGCACTGTTGCCATATTTACGTTTGACGAATTGCCATATTTACATATTGACGAATGATCAGCTGCCTTCGACCGAACAAAAGACAATAAGCCAGACGACGTGTTTTCCTCGCTCAAGAATAACATTTAGAGTAGAAATAAAAAAATCTTGAGCGTATGGCAGGACGCCGTAAAAGAAAAACTTAAAAAAAAGAGCGGAGAAAATATCACGGAGGGGAATCGAACCCGTGTCCCCTTTACCGCAGTCATCCAAGGTATCCACACGGCCACTCTAACCCTTTGAGTGTGGCATGACGTGATATTACGTCACGGTTGTATTTACGTTGGTTCTGATGACGTGATATCACGTCAAGGGTACCGTGAGTGCTCCAGCTTTCACTAGGGAACTTCACTAGGCCCCATAGGGAAAGCTGGAACACTCACGTTACCCTTGACGTGATATCACGTCATCAGCATCAGCGTTAAGAAAAACATGACGTGATATCACGTCAAGGGTACCCTGAGTGCTCCAGCTTTCACTAGGGAACTTCACTAGGCCCTCTAGTGAACGCTGGAAACTTCACGTTACCCTTGACGTGATATCACGTCATCAGCATCAGCGTTAAGACAAACATGACGTGATATCACGTCAAGGGTACCGTGAGTGCTCCGGCTTTCACTAGGGAACTTTACTTGGCCCCATAGGGAAAGCTGGAACACTCACGTTACCCTTGACGTGATATCACGTCATCACCTTCAGCGTTAAGACAAACATGACGTGATATCACGTCATGCCGCACTTAGAGGGTTAACAATGTAACAAATGTCTCATCGGAAGGGTGCTTATTAGAGTTTAAAATGTTTAAAGGCCTTATTTGTTTAAGCCATATGTGCGGGTTGACTCCTAAACCACATACAGCGGTCTGTACAACTGCTGTGTTTGAATAAAATCTGAGACCCGGTTACCTAACACTCTTCTTTTGAGAGTGGTATTCGCGAGCCTAATCTTACCTTAATTTATTAGCGATCTTTTCGAGTTCAATCAATCATTAAAATTGCACGTTAATGAAACAGTCTGTTGTTCATTTCAATAAGAGGGCATCCTTGTCAATAGTTATTGGGGTAAATGTCTGCTTCCGTCACACACCTTTCAAAAAATCTTTTCGACGATTTCCATATAGAGTATCGCCGCGTAATTTATGTGACTAAAACTAGAAAAATAACGGTATCTAGTGATAATTTTATTTTGAGGCAATAAGTAATGTACGATAAATAGAAAATTTTCAAAGCTTGAGGTGACGTTTTTCCCGGCCGCTATTGCACTGTTTCCACTTTTGACCGCAGCGTGGCGCGACATTGACTGAGTTGCGTATACCCACTAATATCTTCCGTTCCATGTTATTGAGATGTATATTTTCTAGAAAAAAAATCTCCCTTGATACGGCTGATGATTTCAAGGGTGGAAATTGTCAGTGTAGGCATGTAGAGACGTATATTTTCTAGAAAAAAATTTCTCTCGAGACGATTAGTGATTAGAAGGGTGGAAATAGGAGGCGTAGGCATGTAGAGACGTACATTTTCTAGAAAAATGTCTCCCTCGAGACGGTTGGTGATTACAAGGTTAGAAATTGGTAGGGTAGGCATGTAGAGACGTATATTTTCTAGAAAAACATCTCCCTCGAGACGATTGGTGATAAGAAGGGTGTAAATAGGAGGTGTAGGGATGTAGAGACGTATATTTTCTAGAAAAAAATCTCCCTCGAGATGATTGGTGAAAGTAAGGGTGAAAATAGGAGGTGTAGGCATGTACAGACGCATATAGCGTATATTGTAGAGGTGAAGATAGAAATATCCCTCTGTCGGAGCTTTCGCGAAACTGAGAAAATGGCGTCGGAAAAATGACGAAAATTGGTCATTTTCTAACGTGCATATCTCAAAAACCTGTGGCTTCACAACTTTGCAGTAATTTTTGTTTTGTACTGTGATTCTTCAAGAACTAAACTATGTCACAGTCATTATCCTTAATATCACCAATTTCCGGGAATAAGTGTTTGAAAGGTGTCTGATGGAAGCGGACATTTACCGTTGTTGGTTATATCAATGAAAGAGCTTTTATCTCTTTAACAAGATGAAGTAACAACCTTAAAGTTTCCCGAACTTGCGTGAAAACATTTTCTTTCCAAAAAAACATAGTTCTCTTCCTTCCTCTCAAGTGTTTCCCAATCGCAAGTTCACATCAAAGTTTGTTGTGAAGAGAGGTCGTCTGGAAGTGCACTGAGTTTGTCTCATGTGTTCCTTAAGTGGATTACCCCGTGAAGACACCTGCTTAAGGCAATTGGACGACAGACCGAAGCCGGGTTATACCGCCCACCCTCTCCTTTATTCATTATGAACAAACGGAGAAATTACCTTCACTGCTGACATATTATCGAGGGGAATGCACATGCTAAACCTATAAGACACAGCTTTTAAGAAACTGGATTGGATATGTGGGGAGGAGACCGACAGCTAAGGTCATTTGCGCCATAGGAGATAGGTAAGGGATGAAGGGTGGATGGAAACCCGGCGTCGGCATTAGCCTGCTCTTAACGAAAGGCGCCAAGTGGACCACGGTTTAACATCTCATCCGACAAACGGAGTACTGTACTTGAAGTGCCCTCCACAAGCCACTAGGGGACAGGTAAGGAATTAAGGGTGGATGGAAACCCGGCGTCGGCATTAACCTGCGTTTAACGAAAGGCCCCAAGAAGAACACGGTCTAACATCTCATCCGACAGACGGTCGTGTCATCAAGTTTTAATTATTCTCATTAGGTTTATTAAAAAAATTGTTTTGTACTTGAAGTGATTAATTTTTTGATTGTCACTCATTAAAAACGCAATTTGTTCATTTGCTACTCTCTAAACTAAATAAGACAGCTCAGTAGAAACTGAGAAATGCACCATCTGGTGAAATTACTCCTTTTCACCTCTAGGCAGTTAAAGGCGACAAAACCTGATATCTTCATCTTGGACTACCTCTAACGCTCCAAACTCATGACAGAATTGACGCTCCCGGCTTAAACAGACATGGATGCAAAGGAGGGGGAAAAACGGACGAAATATCAAGACCTGCTGTTTTAGCTGCGGCAGATGCACCCAGGACACACTGTTAAACTGGTAGCCGACATCATAGGTGTGCTCGGTGGAGTTAAGTGCTCGCTGCTGGAGAGCATCAAGTGCATTCCGTCCCGCGTGGCACAGGCGGATTCACTTGGCAGCTCGCATGCAGAAGGCCGTTATACATCTACATCTACGTCATACCCTGCAAGCCACCCAAAGGGTGTGTGGCAGGGGGTGCTTCCACACCAAGCATGCATGAATGATACGGTAGAACACCGAAATTACATTGAAACCCGCGTACCACACATGCAAAGCGCCAATTAAAACACCCTAACCACGATAATATTTACATCATGCATAAATAAGAAAGAGGAGAATATAAAGTAAAACATTTACTGTCTGCCTATTGTCAATACTCGAAATATTCATGACGACGATCACAGTTGTTATGGTCCCGAAAGGTACGCGGAAAAAATGACATTTTATACCCATCGGTTCTACAATCTAGCTCACTAATTTTATTGGCGCGATCTAATCTGCCGTAGTACGAGGGGGTTAATAGTATGTTTTTTACGTCGTCAGAGAAACGGTTTTCCTGATATTTTCGTTAGGAGGTTAAGCCTATAATTTAATCTACGCAGTGATAGCGATTCCCATCCCAATTCTTCTAACAGTCCAGACACACTAGCCAACTTATCGTAGCATCGTTTCACAAACCTAGCTCCTCTTCGCTGTACGCGATCTAACTCTGATATCAACCCCGTTTCGTATGGATCCCATACACTAACAACATATTCCAGATGAGGCCTAACGATAGAAAAATAACAATGTTCTTTCACTTTCTCATCACATTTTCCGAGTACTCTCTTGATAAAGCCTAGCTTCCAGTATGCTTATACTTGGGTCCCTCCGTCTACTCCTTACGCACGACCGAAAAGCAGCGTAGCTAACAATCCGATGGGCGTCGGACGAGGCTGCGAGAACTGCCAAACCCCTCTCGAGTCCTCGGCCATCATGACGGCGAATGGAACCCGATGCTTGCCGAGGACTCGGAGGGGAACGTTACCAAGGTAACGAATAATCAATAACAATAAGAATAATATACATTTATTCTTCCATACAAGCATCATTACAGTACTTTCTTTCCTGTATAAGGAAGTAAATTAGTCTATAAGGCATTAATCCTGTGCTTAGGCTAATTTCAGAATCATAAGGCGTGGAAAAGGACGCATTGGACCAAAATGTTGAAAATATGAAAACATACAAACAAGAATTAAGTGCGTGAAAAAATTGCCACTGTGTTGGCTTGAAAAAAAGCGAAAATTACGTGGTTTTACAGAAAATAGGATGAAAATTATTATTCATAACATTTTATTCAATTTTAAAAATTCAATTTGAAATATGGAAACGAAATTAGGAGCGTTAAAAAATTACCACCGTACTGTCTTAGAAACATGCAAAAAATGAATCAGTTGTGCAAAAAAAGTGATTAAAATCATATTTACAACACTACACTTCATTTACAGATAATTTACAATGAGGTTTCAATATTATAAAATGACATTATCCATTCATTAATAATTACTTGATATCTTTTGAAATGAATAGATTCTTTGATAGCTTTTGGCAGGAGGTTGTACAAATTAGATCCCATATACAAAAAAACAGCTTTAATACAATGTAAGGGCGCATAAACTGTGGATGTAACTAATATGCTGCAATATGAGCGTTTATTATGCAATAAATGAGTTATTTAATTCATGAAAATTGTAAAAAAAAAGAGGAGCCGCTTTGTCAAGCTCTAATGGCAATATCCAAGTTCCCCGACTTTCTACTGCGAAAAGTAATGGCTGTATGGATAAGTGAAAAAAATATTTAAATTCGTCATTGCTTAAATTTGCAGATACATTTTAAGATACGCCCCAAAAGGGGTTTCCTTGCAAACATACCACCTCTCAAGGGTTCTCAAATTTTCGTCGAAATGCGAAATCCGATTAAGAAAATCACAGATCGTCAGTGATCGGACTTAGTTATTGGGTCATTCCACCACACTTCGACCAGAAAATTGGCAAAATCGACCCTTGGGGCAACCGATTTCGGCCAAATTTAATAAATGAACTTCATTTGATTACAAAACAAAAACCCCAAATCCATTTTGTAATACGTGCAACGGTTTGCGAGATATTGCAGTGTTGTAAAATTAGATTGTACAAAAGCGTCATCGCATTTCACGGCATATCTCCTAAAATAATGAAGTTAAAAATATACGCAATGACTCATCTTGAAGGTATTGAATTGAGAAGATAATGACTGTAAATATGTTTCTCAGAACAAAATAAAGGGTATGCGAGGAGAATGGGACAAAGGAAGAGAGGAAAGTAGCATTGGAGGTCTAAGGCCGGCTTCATAGGTCGGCGGCGGCGGGGATCACGATGGATTTCGCCGCGGCCGGTAGCGGTGGACCCTTCATAGGTCGGCGGCGAGAAAACAAATGAAAGGCGGTGGGCGTACAATAACATTGACACTGCAGTATTTACATGTCATCGGAAAAACTAACATTTTTTTACTCTTGAGAATGATTCGTGCTATATAATGATAGATTTGGTCAAAGATTAGTATGTAATTATTTATTAATGCTTATTTGATGACAGTAGTTTCACTATGACCATATTCGTCAAGCTAACGTGCAACGCTTCAATCTGAATCACATGCTTATTGAAATGAGTTGAGAAAAATCCTTGCCTCTCAATTCAAGAATTATATTTTGCCTGGTCCTCACATTCGATCGAGTGACATATGTAATTTGGTCGTTGTTTAACTCGTTAGGCAATGCCATATCGGCATTTATGCGTGATCAGCTCCACTATCCGAACATGCAATAAAAATTATCCACAACCTGAAAATTTTCTCCCAGTAGTTGCAGCATCTAGAATAGATAACTTATATTTTTTACCTTAATACTTGCCAATTGGCTGATTTAAGCCACTCTCTGGTTAACGCTAGTAGATTAATGATGCTATATAACCTTAAGGAAGGCTATTTTCGTCGGATACCACACCATATTTTCTAAAGCCATTATAATTTAAAAGTCTAAACATCTTAAATATATCGTAAGCATTACGCGTATTGCTTATAGAATCTGTTACTGAAACAGAAGGACTCGCTAATCATCCAAAGAGGATTAATTTTTGAAAGGCAGTGGGTTTTCCCGCTTCTCGGCCAGCATCCGCCGCCAAAGAATTCAGTCCAGATTCAGCCAGGCTGAATATTTGCGGCCCCCGCTAGCCACCATAGCACAGCTCATCGGTCTGACGTCATGATTTCTAAGGAAGTGTCCTCATTGGCTGAGTACCACCACTTCCGCCGCTGCCGCCGACCTATGAAGCCGGCCTAAGACGGGGCGAGGTTTGTCTATTGTCCTCTGAGCATGGCCGCTGGTGAGCCCATGGTCGCCCCCGCTGTTAAGCATGTCGTCACTAATCCTGGATTCTAAAGCGGTGATCACTTCAGTGGGAAGCAAATGGCGAATGACAGGGGTAAAGGGAATCAAAGGTTCGGTATACGGTTGAAATTGGAGAAAAGAAGATGGAAAAGGAAGCGCGCTGATGAGATCTAGAGAACCGACTACTGAACGAGATCCGGACGCCGCCGCGGGCGGCGGGAGGCCAGCGTTACTCCTCTACTAAAAATTCTTTTTTCTTTCTTAAATGAAATGTTACCCCTACCAAATTTTTTAAACTCGTAGACGAGGGTTGTATCTACAACATATAAAAAAATGAGGAAAATCGAAGGAAAAGCTACATTAGGGATTGGAAATTTAAATCCAGAATCGATTTTCGATTAATCGACTTTCGATTTCGGTTTTTAAAATGGATTTTCTAAAAATTCGATTTTTTGTCCAAAATAATCGAACAATCGAAATCGAAATTTTTCAATAGTAAAGTAATTGTCTGCTGAAATACGGATGTGCTGTTCCAACAAAATGCGAAGTAAGGGTTAATGGAAGCACTAGGGATAAGAACTGAATACGGTGAACTTTATTAATACAATTTATTATTTTACAGATATTAATAAGGTATGCAGGAAAGTAATAATCCATACCAGATACTTATATACATATAGGTAATATAACAAGCAAATTACATATAATTTAGTAGCCCATGCGCAGAAGACGATATTCGGACTGCGCGAATCTACTTTGAAGAAGACGAGTGCTCTGAAGCGATTTATTGAGAAAACGTTTACAAAAAGGCACAATGTCAACACGTATTATCATTTCTAATCTTCGTCTCGCGGTCTACAATGTATTACTTTGGAGCGTGAGTACCCTCCTAGACTAGAAGTATTGTAATAAAAATCCGCAGCCCTACAGTTGGCAACTCCGACCTGCCGGTGTCCGAAGCACTTTGCCTCCCCTCCAAGGTTCCCCCCACCAGCGATACAGAGTGAAACAGCGCGGCGCGGAGTAAAGCGAGGCGGCAAAATTCAAATGCCGTAACAAGCTATAAATCGAAAGGCTAGAATCGATTTTGAACGATTTTTCAAAACAAAAAGCCAACTACGATTAAATCGAAAATCGGAGAGTGATTATCGATTTTCGATTAAAATCGAAATCGATTTTCCAATCCCTAAGCTACATCGTCAAAAATCGATTTCAAAATTTGAATTTGTTATAAACTTTATTTAAGTGTTTAAATTTTATAAAATAATCCCTAAATATTACTAATACGTTAATACGGGTAATACGTTATGTGTGCGATGTAGCATTTAATGAGCATATCACACCGTATTTAGTAAGAATTAAAAAATTCTTAAAATTGAACAAAGAATAAAATTGCAAATGGGTGTGTTTATGCACAAATTATTAAAAACTGAAACTCCCTCTTACATTTATCAGCCGTATACAAAGATAATTTGGTCAAAAAAACACAAAAAACACCAGAAATAATAACAAAATAATTGTACCCTGCCACAGAACATCTATGTGTCACAACTCTCTTTATGTAAATTCATGCATTGCATGAAATTCGATTCTTTAAACGTTGAAAAATATTAAGTTAACAGAAAGATTTAAGAAATGCTAGGTGTCTTATTATCTCAGTGACAGTTGATATTTGGTTAAAAATATTTTGGATTAAATTCATGAATATGCTACCTTTGTGATTGCTACAATGTATTAAACATGGAAATATAGTATTAGTTGTGGGCAAGTGCTGAGATTGTGATTCTTGTAAATATTGACATGTTTTCTATGTGATTGTTATTATTTTTTTTGCCTGAGTTGTAATTACGTATGCCTGCTCCAAAGGAATTCTTTCCTAGAGCCAATAAATCTTATCCTATCCTATCTTATATTATATAACGATATAACACGATAATTGACGATATAGATCGATTTATTAAGATGATCGATTAGAGGTATCGATTCCACAATCAAAAATATATGTATCAATATATTTATATAGTGTAAAACATGGAAATATAATATTAGTTGTGGGCAAGTGCTGAGATTGTGATTCTTGTAAATAGTGACATGTTTTCTATGTGATTGTTATTATTTTTTTGCCTGAGTTGCAATTACTTATGCCTGCTCCAAAGGAATTATTTCCTTGAGCCAATAAATATTATCTTATCTTATTAATTATCTCTCAATTCAATAACTTCAAAATGAATAACGAATAACGAAACAGATATATGAGAGTAGAATGAATGGTGCGAGAGGTAGAGGTAGGCCGAGAAAGTTGTGGTTGAATGTGGTCAAGAAAATTCTTAGGAGGAGGAATATTAGGAGTCTTAAAAACAGGAGGGCGTGGATGAAGCAGTGTATTATGGGGGTAAATGAGGCAAAATATGTTTATGGCAAGGATAGGTCAGAATGGAGGACGTTATTGAAGCAGAGTTAGGTGTACAAATATGTATTTTTGAGTGAAACTTAGTGACTCTGCCTACCCCGGAAGGGAATGGCGTGATTGGTATGTATGTATGTATGTTTCACAAATGTATTTTTTTATTTATCACGTTCTGTTCCACAAATATGTAAATTTTTGACGCCATATACGTTTGCTGCAGCGTCTTCCCTTTCGTACATTTCACATTTCTGCTACAAAATTTTGCGTTGCTTAGGAAATAACTTAAAAATTGTAGACGGTTAGATGCAGTTTTTAAATTTCTTAATGAAACTTCAGGCTTCTTTTACAGATTTTAATGACAATGGCATTAATATTTGATATAAAAAACTATTTTCCCATGTTTTTCTCAACGTTCCATTGAACACCATGCAATTTCCAATTCGATTTTCGATAAAAATTGCACGGAATGGCCATATTTTGCCGTTCACATCCAACAGAAGGCGCATTGTTCTTGACGTGTCCATAATGTCAAATTCATGACACATTTACGTCCTTTCTCGGCGGAATCATCTTCAAACAGTGCAGAGTTGCAAAAGAATAGGGAATCACACAAATGCGTGGCCAAATGCAAATCTTAATCCACGAAACCACAGAAATTACCTCCCGAAACCTTTACGCATTTCCCACTCAAAACATAACTCATATTTTATTGGAGTCCTCCTTTCGAATCCCTTAAGCTTTTAAAATGAATTTCCACACCGATTTCTTGAAGTCCTTCAGTATTTCCCCGCAAATCAGGTCGCAACCAAGCAAAACTTACGATAGGCTCTCGGCTATTGGCTAGAAGAACTGGATTGCAATACCAACATAAATTTATATATTCCAAAAATTTGTTTATTTTAAAAGCTTTTTTGGTTCACGCATTGTGTTTTTCAAATACATATGGAATTTTTTCTCGATTAGTAACAATTTAGCACCATATACGTCGCCCGCACCGTCATTAATATGTCAACATCACATTTCTGTTTCAATTTTATCAATACAGCTACGTCATACCCTGCAAGCTACCCAAAGGGTGTGTGGCAGGGGGTGCTTCTACACCAGGCATGCATGAAAGATACGGCAGGACACCGAAACTACATTGAAACCAGCGTACCACACATGCAACGCGCCAATTAACAATCTACCAACCAAGAAACATTCTATCGTCAATCGTTCAAACATGCGAATGGATACAAAGACTACAACTACTACAGATTCAAAATATCATGCCAAAATGAGAACATCAATATTTACATCATGCAGAAATAGGATCGTAGAGAATATAAAGATAAAGATCTACAGTCTAGCTAATGTCACTATTCGCACTATTCATGACGACGATCACAGCTGTTATGGTCCCGAATCGTACGCGGAAAAAACGAAATTTTATTCCCTATCGGTTCTACAATCTATCTCTCTAATTCTATTGGCGCAATCTAGTCTGCCGTAGTAGGTACGAGGGGGTTAATAGTATGTTTTTTACGTCGTCAGAGAAATATTTTTCCTGAAATTTAGCTGAGAATTTTAAGCATATAATTTAATCTACGCTGTGATAGTGACTCCCATCCCAACTCTTCTAACAATCCAGACACACTAGCCAACTTATCGTAGCATCGTTTCACAAACCTAGCTCCTCTTCGCTGTACGCGATCTAACTCTGATATCAACCCCGTTTCGTATGGATCCCATACACTGACAGCATATCCCAGATGAGGCCTAACTATTGAAAAACTGTATGAAGGTTTCCGCGGCGTTTCAGCTTTTGGAGATTAGCTTTCAGGTTTTCTTCCGCGTGTAGTCTTTTGGTGACGACAGTTTCCCCAGCCATCCTGCTGGCGTCTTCAGGTCGAAGTGTCTTCAGGTCGAAGAGTCCTCAGGCCACTTTGACCTGAAGAAGACACCAGCAGGGTGGCTGTTTTCCGTGTACCATTCGGGACAATACGTCTACATCTTCGTCATACCTTGAAAGGCAGCCAAAGGGTATATAGCAGGGGGTGCTTCCACACCAGGCATGCATGAATGATACGGTAGAACACCGAAACTACATTGAAACCAGCGTACCACGCATGCAAAGCGTAAATTAAAAATCTATTAACCAAGAAACATTCTATCGTCAATCGTTCCAACGTGCAAGGGGTACAAGGACTACTACTACAGATTAAAAATATCATGCATAAATAAGAACATCAATATTTACATCATGCAGAAATAAGAACGTAGTGAATATGGAGAGACAGATCCATAGTCTAGCTAATGTCACAATTCGAACTATTCATGACGACGATCACAGCTGTTATGGTCCCGAATGGTACGCGGAAAAAATGACATTACATGGGTGATGACTCAACAATAAAGAAGGCTAGATTCATTTTTTAAACTTATTTTATCAATTTTACAGAATTTATCCCTCCAAGAAAGTCCTTTTAGTGTTACCGCGTAAATCAGGACATTATCAAACGAAACTCACGTGTGAAAATCAGCCATTGTACTGGAGAAAACGAATCGAAATGCGTAGGAGGGTGAAAATTCACAGCTTCCAGCGTATCCGACGGAGTCCGGTCGACTCCACCGTCTGGACCGACGTTCGCCACCGGAGAATCCGGGAAAGGCACCTCGCTGCGTCCCGCCTAAATCGATACGCGGAAGTTGGCCGAAAAGTTTTCAATGAATGGCGTACGAAAGAACTGGGCGAATAGACTTTCATCATATTCTACGAGCATACCAACCTTGCGCTGTAAAGGGTAGATGGCAGATTGATTGTCATTGTTGATTCATACAACTGAGGTAGGTAAGTCATAAGATTGTAAACATGACGACCATAATCTACATCTACATAAAACCCTGCGAGCAACCGCGTGGGTGTGTGATAAAGGGGTGTTAGGTCACCAGTCGTGTAAAATTGTAAGTTTTTCGGAGATGAAATTGCGACATGAATTATAGGAGTGTACTTAGAGGAGGTTAATTTTTATTGTGTTCGCTTATTCTGCGCGGAAAGAACGAGTTTGTGTGCCTATCCGTTAATGGCAGTGTATGCCTTATCTTAATTTACCGCATCAGCCAGACCTAGAGATGTAGTGAGGAGTCATGATAATATTCTCTTTATCGCTCTGAAAAATATCATTCTGAATTTATCAAGCAACGTAAGCCTAGCGTGTAGCCTCCGAGTCTCTAGGGGCTTCTACCTAAATCTCTCTAAAACTTGTGAGACACTATATGTATGCTCGTAGCTGTTTTTAACGAAGCGCGCTGCTATTTTATTGTATTATTAATTTTTTGGTGCAACACATGTCTTGTATGTGTAATCCCCACGATATATCAGAAGTTAAGTTAATTCCAAGATATTTTTGTATTTGAAGATTTTATGTTTACACCACCCACAGTATAGAAGGAGAACTTTTGTGATGACTATTGTAGTGAACTGTGGCGCATTTGCTGATATTTCATTCTAACCCCCACTCCTGGCACCACGAATGAACGTTGTTAAGGTCAGATGACAGAGCTTCAAAGTCCGCGTCTTCGCTCATTTCCCGGTAGATAACTGTATCGTCTGCAAATAATCCTAAATTACAGCTCACTTTAGAATTTAGGTCATTCATATAAATAATAAAACAAAGAGGGCCGATCACACTTCCTTGAGGAACACCGGATGTGATATCTTGTTTAAAAATAAATTCCATATTCGTTATCTCGAACGGTTTTCCCCGGACGGTTGCCCAGGCACAGTTATACTTCGTCAAGGAAGTAACCATAAGCTATCACTCCACAAAAATCATAGTGTACTGTAAATATGCAACTGGGAGTCTACAGTAAGATCTCAGTTAACATAAAATGTTTTTTATGTCATCAGAAAGAACGCCGACATGGAAACGGCATAAAATACAAAGTCTAAATTTCAATACACTGTCTGAAAGCCATTTTACAGTCATGCTCGTTGTAACTGCTCCTTAAGAATCTTTTAAAAAGGGGAAAGAGAAAGGAGATACATCCCCCCCCGAAAATGTTGGGTTTTACAAAGCAATTTTAACAACTGGACGTAGTTATCAAATAAAAAACTAAACACTCCGTTAACTGATCTGAAAAGTATAATAGTTATTATTATGCTCATTATTACATAGGTATAATGATGTAACAGTTTCATAGGTTTTTTAAGGATGACTAAAATTTGCCATAATTTAACGGTAGTTTGTCCCCCCCTCCCCGAAATAAATTCCTGGGATCGCCCCTGGCTGAAGTCAACTAATCTCAGGATGGAACGAACAATAACGATGAGAAATTCAGGCACTATGCCCAAGGAAATATACCCGATTACGTCTATGTTAGCCTTCTTCAAATTTTCAAGGTTTCCATAAAATACACCCACAGTTAACGCGCAAACTTTGATGCTGCAACGTCGACCCCAATTAGATTTGGATATTTGGCGACCGACAACCTAGGTCATTTGCGGTACAGGAGATAGGTAAGGGAGGAAGGGTGGATGGAAACCCGGCGTCGGCATTAGCCTGATCTTAACGAAAGCCGCCAAGGGGACCACGGTTTAACGTCTAATCCGACAGACGGAGTGCTGCACTTGAAGTTCCCTCCACAAGACACTAGGGGATAGGTAAGGGAGGAAGGGTGGATGGAAACCCGGCGTCGGCACTAGCCTGATCTTAACGAAAGCCGCCAAGGGGACCACGGTTTAACGTCTAATCCGACAGACGGAGTACTGTACTTGAAGTGCCCTCCACAAGACAGTAGGTAATAGGTAAGGGAGGAAGGGTGGATGGAAACCCAGCGTCGGCATTAGCCTGATCCTAACGAAAGGCGCCAAGGGGACTACGGTTTAACGTCTAATCCGAAAGACGGAGTACTGTACTTGAAGTGCCCTCCACAAGACACTAGGTAATAGGTAAGGGAGGAAGGGTGGATGGAACCCAGCGTCGGCATTAGCCTCATCTTAACGAAAGGCGCCAAGGGGACCACGGTTTAACGTCTCATCCGATGGACGGAGTACTGTACTTGAAGTGCCCTCCACAAGACAATAGGGGACAGGTAATGTAGGAAGGGTGGATGGAAACCCGGCGTCGGCATTAGCCTAATTTTAACGAAAGGCGCCAAGGGGACCACGGTTTAACGTCTCGTCCGACAGACGGAGTACTGTACTTGAAGTGCCCTCCACAAGACACTAGGGGATAGTTAAGGGCGGAAGGGTGGATGGAAACCCGGCGTCGGCATTAGCCTGCTCTTAACGATAGGCGCCAAGGGGACCACGGCTTAACGTCTCATACGACAGACGGAGTACTGTACTCGAAGTGCCCTCCGCAAGCCACTAAGGGACAGGTAATGGAGGAAGGGTGGATGGAAACCCGGCGTCGGAATTAGCCTGATCCTAACGAAAGGCGCCAAGGGGACCACGGTTTAACGTCTCATCCGACAAACGGAGTACTGTACTTAAAGTGCCCTCCATGAGACACTCAAGTAGGGATCGGGCTACCTCTGAAAAACTTTCCTCCTCTGCAAGGAATCGAACCCTGGCCATCTGTATAGCTATCCAGCACCCTAACCACCAGTCCAACCCCATCTCCCTTGATTCCGTAAGTCGAGAATTGTAAACATCGCCTTGGCAACTAAAACACCTTTCACTTTTGCAAGTATGTTCTACGAGAACTGAGCAAAAGGTTAACATCGTGCAATGATATTGTTGGCATGAAAATTCTTGGGCTGGTTGGTCGGAAATCGAACCATGTTCCTTTTGCTTCCCGGGCCTATGTGCAAAACACTGCGCTACCTAGGCTTCCTTAATCTCATAGAAAATTAGAAAGATATGTTTGAACTAGATGTTAAGTCCTTTCGGTCCATCAAAGTTAGAATTGCAACGGAAAACAGACTTCAGGGAAGCCAAAGCATGAGGACTCTATTCTACATTATCGCTAATAACGCGCCCAGCCCTTCTTATGGATTCCTTCTTCTTCTACTGGATATGTGGGGAGGTGACTGACACCTAGGGTCATTTTCGCCATAGGGGACAGGTAAGGGAGGAAGAGTGGATGGAAACCCGGCATCGGCCTTAGCCTGCTCGTAAAGAAAGGCGCCAATGGGACCACGGTTTAACGTCTCATCCGATAGACGGAGTACTGTACGAAATCATTTTCATTTCCATTGGAAAAGCTGACCAGAAAAGCCTTGGAAACCTGGTGCTGGAGGAGGATGGAGAAGGTAAAACAGACGTACAAAATAAGAAATTGTGAAGTTTACAGAGGACTGGAAGAGGGAAGGATAATTAAATGAAACACTATCAAAAGAATAGGAGTGGTTGATGGATTGGACAGTCTTCAGAGGCACAACAGGTATATGTGAAGAGCATAATATTACATAAAATAGAGGGAAATTCCCCAGGAGAGAAGGAAGACCTAGAAATCTTTTCCAAATGGTCCATCCTTACGATCCATAGAATGCCATGGTCCACAAAACTGTCTCCACACAATACAGCTTCCTGTATATCTGGTAATCTTTGGGTTCTGCGAGCATATATTTGCAGTATTTTTGCGACAGTTTCGCCGTGCTCTGCTGCCCGCTTCGTCGGGATTTTCAAACAACAATGGTCTTCTTTTTTAATATTAACAAATTCGGCAGTTCAAAAATTCGGAAGCTCGACAATTCTCAAATCATCAACTGCCGAATTTGTTCGTTTATAAAAAAGAAGACAATTGTTAATTTAAAAACCCGGCGAAGCCGGCAGCAGAGCACGGCGAAACAGTCGAAAACATATGCTCGCAGAACACAAAGATGACAGATATACATCATGAGCCTCGAAAACATGCAAAATATGTGCTTATGCTTCCTAGTTTGAAGGCCTATTTATTATTTGGATTCACATCAGTTGTCTTTAATAACCATGAACGCCCATTGAGCTGGGGACATTCTCCGCTTAATGTCCGTTCTACTTCTTCCGTCCATATGTGATGGTACGTTTACAAAACAGGTGAACGAATTTACTTGCTGCAATTTCTATCCTCTCAGGGTGGCTTCATACATTCTGCTTCTCTTTTCCGCATGCTAGCGTTTTGGATTCAGAATAAATACGAAATATTTCCAAACATTGCATTTAACAAATGACGGGGTACGAAGTCACTCGCACGGGTGCATGTACACCAAGGGAGGAAATTTGCCATGAAAAAATCATTCGACTTGACCGTGATTCGAACCCGGATCTCCCATTCGCCGGTCAGGTGTGTTAGCCAGTCACACCACCAAGCCATCTTCCTTCAAAGCGAATTTCGAGATGGGGGTTTATGCGAACTAGATGTTCAGGCCTCAAGTCTACATTGTAGCACATTGTAGACGAAGTCGTGCTTACAAAGCCACTGTCGCGGTGGATAAACCCAACATTGTCGTTATTAAAACGACGAAATTGACAAATTTCCAAACATTGCATTTAAGAAATGACGTGGTACGAAGTAACTCACACGGGTGCTTTATACACCGAGGGAGGAGATTCGCCGTGAAAAAATCATTTGACTTGACCGGGGTTCGAGCCCGGATCTCCCATTCGCCGGTCAGGTGTGTTAGCCAGTTACACGACCAAGCCATCTTCCTTCGGGGCGAATTTCGAGGGGGGTTTATGCGAACTAGACGTTAACGCCTCAAGTCTACATCGAGTAGCACATGAGTCGAAGCCGTGCTTACAAAGCCACTGTTACGGTGAATAAACCCAGCATTTTCGTCAATATAACGAGTAAAATTGATGAATTTCCAAACACTGGCCGGCAATGGCAGATCTGGGTTCAAATCTCGGTCAAGTCAAATGATTATTTCTTGGAAAATTTCAACACTTGGTCTAATACCACATGATTAAAACATCCTCAAATTCCCACCTGATTTCAGTTTTTGTTTCCGACGTGGTTTATTCAAAAGCAATATAAAATGACCACTGTCAGAGCTGACGAGTACTGACGAGAAGCCTTTAAATATCTTTCTCGGGCTTCGCGCGGGATAATGTTTTCATAATCCGCCGACGTTTTGGAAAACGAGTGGTTTTACATTTTCGAGGCAAATGTTATTTCCGTCGTGATCACTATAACACTGTGGTCACGGCGGAAATAACACTGTATATAGTGGTCACGGCAGAAATAACACGTGCCTTGAAAACGGAAAACGTGTCGTTTTCCGAATCGTCGGCGGATTATGAAGACATTTCCCCCTTGCGAAGCCCGAGAAAGATATTTAATTGCATTACACCGGGAAAATCTTCAATCACCCATTATTAAGTATTTCCAAAGTTACTTAAGGTTTACACGAAGACTGATTCTTCATTTTCAACTTGCTCCAACCCGTAACGATGTTCCCTGTCGGTTGTTGGTAGAGTCGGAGATGTCGGTAGAGTTGGTAGAGTCGTAGAGAAGTTGGTAGAGTCGGAAATGTCGATTTTCGGTGTTAGATCCGTGAAAATTACTCTGATAGAATCATTTCCTCCGAGTTTACTACTTTTCCGTTTCATACATCGTCCATGTCGGTAACACCCATACATATCTTCGTGCCCGCCTTCCCATTCCTCTTCCATCATCGTTCATTCAATCCTATGATTGGCTAGAAACTTCAGCAAGCCTACGGAGATATGGTTTGGTCAGGGGAACTCTTCATCAGGTGATTTAAGGCTTTTTAGTACGTAGAGAAAACTTTTGAGCCCCTCAGCTAGAGTCCTACAGCTGCGATGTCTGACTGATTTGTCGCCAGTGTCTGATGAGATCCAATCGTCGAAATTATCTGGCATGAATATATATTATGGATTCAAATGTTTGGAACCGTTGCCTAGGTAACGTTATGTGTTAAATTCCACATTTAGTTCACTCAGTCCTTGTCGCCACTTAAAAAAAAACACTTCTCCGTCGAATCTTAAATGGCCGTTGTTGATTGTTGTTAACGTGAGACTTTGGTGAATATTCCATATCGATTGAAAATAGATATGAAACTACTTGATGCTTTGAATAATAGCTGACTATTTTTTTAATACATAACAGTCACTTTTTAAGTGATAGAGGGGACATATCTGTTACAGGAAGTGTGGATTAGAGACATATGAATCTTCCATCGTGAGACTTTTCTCTGCTGTGTGGATCTTTTACTGTCAATTGACAGCTGCATTTTTTATTTCAAATGCATTTTAAAGAGCCTTAGGAATCAGAAGATACGATCTAGATAGATTGATGTGGATGTTAGTGTGTAACCTACTATTCATGTGTGGCCTCGGAGTAGATTAAACAATATCTCCATTCATTTGTTATTGAAATGATAGTTATTGGCGCAATATCTCGTCCATAGATGATATTGTCGGATCTTGGTTTTGAAATACTCAATAGTACTTATGTATCCGTCTTCTTATTTATTCCACCTTTTCCACCTCGTATTGTTATTAAATTGCTGTGGAACTATATTCACGAAGTGCTAAGAAGTTAATTGTACATTTGTGTTATTATATTTGGAAAGGAATTAAATATATATCTGTAAACCGGACAATATTCCAAAAGAGTGTGATTACGTCCCGCGTGTGGTCCTAAATATCCACTGCATCATGACTACTGGTCAGTAAAACCGGTAATACGTGATTATTTACGACCTGAAGACTGTATTTACATTTGAACCGCCGTCTTTCATACCTAAAAACGGATAATCAAGATATCTAATCTAGGTCCACAGATATATTTGATTTCTCTTCAAATTTAATTACACAAATGCGCAAGTAACTTCTTAGCACTTCGTGAATATCGTTCTACGGCGATTTAATAATAACACGAGGTGGAAAAGGTGGAATAAATAAGAAGACGGATACATAAGTACTATTGAGTATTTCAAAACCAAGATCCGACAATATCATCTAT
Organism: Ceriagrion tenellum; assembly: GCA_963169105.1. Classification (NCBI taxonomy): domain Eukaryota; kingdom Metazoa; phylum Arthropoda; class Insecta; order Odonata; family Coenagrionidae; genus Ceriagrion; species Ceriagrion tenellum. The sequence goes on from OY720645.1 coordinate 4,152,173, forward strand.
GGATGAGAAATTGCGACAATAACTATCATTTCAATAACAAATGAATGGAGAGATTGTTGAATCTACTCCGAGGCCACTCATGAATAGTAGGTTACACATTAACATCCACATCAATCTATCCAGATCATACCTTCTGATTCCTAAGGCTCTCAAACAGGTAATAAACCAATAAAACATAGCTGTAAATTAACAGTAATAGATCCACACAGCAGAGAAAAGACTCGCGATGGAAGTTTCATATGCCTCTCACACACTTCCTGTAATAGATATTCCCTCTCTAACATTTACAAAGTAACTGTTAGCTCTCAAAAAATAGCCAGCCATTAATTCACAGCATCAAGTGGTCCATATCTCTTTTCAATCGCTGTGGAATACTCACCACAGTCTCACGTTGACAACAATCAACAACGGCCATTTACGATTCGACTGAGGAGACTTTTTTCCACGTAGCGCCAAGGACTGAGTGAACCAGATGTGAAAATTGAGGCTACACATCACCAAGGCAACGATTTCAAACATTAAATCCATAATATATGTTAATGCTTTTAATCTGTCCTAACCATCTATACCTATTGTCTTCCATTTTTTGTTCAATACTTTTTATATTTAATTGTTCCCTTATGCTGGTATTTCGCACTCTGTCTAGTTTGGTTTTCCCCAACATTCATCTCAAATACTTTACTTTTCCTGCTGTCACCTATCTCAATTGTCTTCCCGTCACTGTCCAAGTTTCAGCTCATTATATAACTATTGGTAGATAGTACGTCTTGAACGTGATCTTTTTTGCCTTCTTGTGGTATCTTCCTACCCCATACTAGATGCTAAATGCTCTGATAGAATCTATCTCCTCTACTACATCTATTTGATATTTCATGTTATATCCTACCTTCTTCACTTTATGCAGTACCCAGGTTTGAAGAAATTATCCTTTTCTTTAACCGGTAGGCCATCAATTGTTATATTTAGTCGGGTGTTTTCATCTCTGCCGACAATAAACGCTACAAATCATTATGTGTATCGATTATTAAAGATTCTTCTCGTAATCGCTCATTGAGAATGTCATATGCTACATACAGATACAACACCTATAATAAACTTGGGCGTTGATTCGTGAATTAATAAGGAATTCCTCACACGACTAAACCACGCGCGAAAATTTGCTTTGGGTTGCAAAGTTTAACCCTTGGCCATGACGGTCAAAACAAGGATAGGAGAAATACCCTGAAACCCTGGATAGGAGGAATTCACATGACTTCGGCAGTGGTCTCCATATAATGTGAGGTGTATATGGAGAGGGGGAATTACGTCATCAATCTGTAACCATGACAACCCAAATGACAATTGTATTGTTAATCCCTGCCCCCTCCTTACTTTCGTATTGATAGAACGACGGGATGGACGAATCAGCGGATTTGTAGCAAGAATATCTGCCGCCTGTATTTGAAACATGCAATTAATTCCTGAAGCTTTGGTATAATTAGCTACTAAATTTTATTGATTTCACTCGATTGCACAGTGGTTTAATTCGGAAATGCGGGTTTACTATTAATTTAATCAATGAAGCTAAATATGTTACAAAAATACTCATTATAGAAGTAAGTGCATGTTAATTTTTTAATAATTTATCGATGTAATACATAATAACAATGCAAAATAAGCGTGTTGACCCGCAAGCGCTATAGAAAAAAATGAGGGTGAATCAAAATGGCCTACTGGCTTCAGCTTTTAGTCTTGGTTTAGCGTAGTAAGTGGCCATGATACTCATTGGTTTGGATCGCAAATAATTCTTTCACAAAACAACGTTCTTATTCGCGTGCATTAATAACAGAATTAATTTGCTATACATTTTATTTTATTTATAATTTTTCAAATAGGACAAATTACTAATATACTCATCACTTTATCGTCAAAGACATTCTCTTGCATTTTCCTCATTATTTCGCGGTCTATTCATGGAGATCATGGCTACAACTTCGCTGTCGCCTAGGGTAGAATGTCTAGACAGCCTTGTCTAGGATGTGGGCGTGGAAAAACGGGGTGAAAATGCTAGACTATCGCAGACCGCATGCGAGGGGCGAATAATCAATACTCGGACCGACTCAAAAGCTGCCCTCTAGGGTTCCTCAGAAGTGGAGCGGCTGCTTATTCGTCCAGGCACCAGTGGCGCTGCGCTCGCTCGAAACGTGCCTTTTCTGCGTTCAGATCTCATGCTCGATTTGCAGCGTTGCCAAACGTCATCAAAACCACGCTCCATCTGCTTTTCATATGTATTACCATTTGTCGTTAATTCATAATATTGAAAAAAATTTCAAGCTATCCGGGACTAGCCACGGAGTCGCCCGCAATGCACAAATGTGCGAATTTCCTCGTAGAAAAAAATCATCCACCTTGACCGGGACTGAACGCCTCTCTGTGTTGTTCATAAGTTCGATCTTTCCTCGTGGGCAGTGGCGCTAAGCGCTCAGTAAGCGACTGATTGTGACATTGTATGTCCGGCAGTCGAGAACATCTAGTCCCGTAAAGGTCACAAAAATCCACAGGGGAAGAGGACGCCTCCTCGGTAGATTAACTGGCTAAAGCACTCGGCCGGAAATCGAGGGATCCGGGTTCGTATCCCGGTCAAGGTGGATGGATTTTTGTCTGTGGAAATTCATAATATTGGTTGATATAGCTGCCCATTAATACAGCCCTACATGTTACGCTAGTTCCCTTATACCCACTGGTATCTCTTCCTTATGTGCTTTCCTCTTCATTAGGTCCATGAACTTACTCTTGTATCTTCCTCTTTCTGGGGATTTTTACCCCTATTTCCTCTTAAATTATATACATATAATCATACCAATCATGCAGTTCCCTTCCGGGGTAGGAAGAGTCACTAAGTTTCACTCATAAATACACAATTGTACACCTAACTCTGCTTCAATAATTTCCTCCATACAGACCTATCCTTGCCATAAACCTCATTTGCCTCATATACCCCCAAATACACTGCACTTCATACACGCCCTCCTGTTTTTAAGACTCCTAATATTCCTCCTCCTTAGAATTTCCTCAACTACATTCAACCACAACTTTCTCGGCCTACCTCTACCTTTCAGCACCATTCATTCTACTCTCATATATATCTGTTTCGTTATTCGACTCTCATCCATTCTCTCAACAAGGGAAAACCAACGAAGCACACTCCTTTCATATAAATATGTCCATTACTACTGGAGCATCTAACCCACATTCATTTATTACCCTCTCATTCCTAAACCCTATCCATTCCTACTTTTGCCGCAAACACTCCTCAGATAACTCATACCCACGGCGTTTAGTCTACTCTTATGTCTATCCTGACATACCCATGTTTCCCAATGGATGGAAAAATCAAAGGGAAAATTATATTAATGGTACATTTTCAGCAGCTTCTACTGAAGATGTTAAAAGAGATGAAATGTGTCACCTGCCGGTATTTTCTGACAAAAGAATGAGGATCCTTGTAAGACTCCTGGATCTGAAGATGCACCAAAAATAAAAGACTTAAGATGTCACGCATGCTATTTGCTTTTGTATTTTTTCCCAAACCAACGAAGCACACTCCCTTTCATATAGATCCGTGTCCCAATTTGTTAGGCATTAGGGAGGATGCGGTTAGCTACCTAAATATTTAGAGGCCTTTCGCTAAGGGAGCTTCATTTGGGACATCCTTCGCTAGTGTTGCCGTCTACCGAGCTGGAAACGAATGAAAAACACATGAGTAATTAATAAAGGACTGAATGAAACAAATGAAACCTGAAATTAAGACATTTTTGGCGCCTGTGGCTACCTTCGTATGCGTTGTGAGATTTGGAAAGTGAAATTACATTATTTTTCATCCATTTCGTTGTCTGGAGATTCGTTAGTTTTTTTAGTTTTCGGGGTATTTAAGTTTGTGTCGGTGTTCTGGGATTTAAATTCGTTTTTTTAAAGTGTACTAATTAGAATTTTTCTTTTGTAGTCGGGTGTTGGGTTGCGAAATATTTTCAATTACAGACAAAATACTTGCCGGCCATGTTTGCCACTTTTCAACTACTTCCTTGCGTACGAGTTTCCTTGTACGACGCATGCAGCGCTTTGCACGATGGGAAATTCAATATGGAGGCGGATTTAGGGTAAACTATATCTACCTCCTAAATTTCACCCCCGAGAATGACACCTAAATCCGCTCCCCCATAATGCCTAAAATTTGGGAAACACGCTTCAAGATGGCGTCCTCCCTAAATCTGCCGATTTAGCTGCCTAAATGGTGATTTAGGACACAGCTTATATGTCCCTTACTAATGGAGCATCCAACCCACATTCATTTATTACCCACTCATTCCTCACCCTACCCGTGCATTCTGTCAATTATATATTCTCCATTTTAAGCCGTTGTGCCTCTGAAGTCTGTTCTTTATTGTTATTTTTAGTTGTGCATGGAGTCTGTTGGATCACGCCAAAGCATCATGACTCATTTCTTATTTCTTAGTTCTGTTCTTATCTTTCACCCACTTCCTTCATTCTTTCTCCGTGGATTCTCTTTCTCTCTTCCGTCCACTTTGTCTCTGGTTTCTTTGGGACTTGGTTCTCTAGAATTACGTTCCACTGCTGTATCTTTTTTCTAAGGTGATTCTGTTTTCAATTTCTCTAGGGTCTATTTTTTGCTTATGTAAGAGAAACAATCGCACTTTTCCACAAGATTGTTTTAATGCGTACAACGCGTGTCGGCTCACAGAGCCATCATCAGGTACAAGACCTTCTTGTACCTGATGATGGCTTTGTGAGCCGAAACGCGTTGTACTCATTAAAACAATCTTGTGGAAAAGTGCCATTGTTTCTCTTACATTATGAAGAACTTCCAAGATATCTCGCCTGAATCTGTTGAATCTATTTTTACTTCTTCTAGATCACCTCTGACTTGTGACAACCATGGTATTGTTGGTTTGACACCTTGTGAATACGTGATGACTTTTTTGGTGAGTCTTGTCGGTGGGAGTCTGTCGATATGTCCGAAAAATTGCAGTCTTCTTTTTTCGATATCCGCCGCTAGGAGGGTCTTCTTTTTTTTTATATATAATGTTCTATTTAATCGCCCTGTCCTCGTCTACTCATCTGTATACTTAAATATTTTAGATTTTGTCCTCGTCCATTTCATATTCAGCATCATCCTCCAGCTCCAGGTTTCCATGGATTCTAGTTTCTTCTGTTTGGCTTTTCCAAATTGGTCCATGCTTCCGATCCATAGTGTGCCAGGCTCCACGCGAATGTTTTCACTTACTGTTTTCTGGTTCAAAATTCCGCCTTATTTCATTTTAGGAGTAATATATTTTGTCCAAGAAAGCACAAGGTTTTTAACACTAGGACGCCCGGACTTTTCAACATCATTCAACGCCCAAAGCGGGTCATTTTGACCCATTATAATTAATGAAATTAATCCTCACTTAGCGCTATTAAGTTTACATTTTTACAGTTTTTACTACAAACTGTCACTCTTTCTCTTCACATTCATCGATTATTTCACCTTTCATAACTTTCATAACTTTGACAATATCGATGATTAATTGATGTATAAACTTGAGACATTTGTGTCAATTTATCGTTTTTTCCATTTTATTTCCTTTTTTTTACTTATTGTGTCATAGCTTAATATACTACGAAGACTTTCCAATTTTATTTAATACATATCTATTATTTTTCCAAGTTTGGTTGCAACAACTAAGTTCAAAATATTATTTTTCGGTCGAAGTAGGAATTTTCCCGGAAATCTACCTGGTAACTAACTTTGGGATTCTTATTATTGCAGTGATGCACATGTATAAATATGATAATCTGATAATAGTCCATATGTCAGTAAGGAGCAATATTGTATTCTCTGCACTCTAAAATAGTAATGAGGTTCACTGTGCACTGCCAACAAATTAATTACTAAATATGCCATGAATCGACCGGACGAAAAATGAGAAGGGTGGGGATACGAAGTGGAAGGAAGGAATATGAGAATATTTTTGAAAGGTGATCCAGGCATGGAAGGTAACCGAATGAGGAAGATAGGACAGAGTGGGGTGGACAAAACGTGCAGCAGAATAACTAATAAACACTAATAAAAAAGAAGTTTTGGTGATGATACAAAGTGCAAATACATAACTGGGTCAAAATGACCCGTATGGGCGTTCTAGGTAAATTCTAAAAAAACTAATGTACGGGTTACTCCAGGAAGCTGAACATTTTTGGACATAAAGTCATGTTAAAATGAATAAAACACACGGGAGGAAGTCCTGCTTTCATTGAAAATGAAATTAAAAAATGAATTTAAAATCACGTTTGGGTCAAAATGACCCACCTGGGCGTTCTAGTGTTAAACCGAGCGAAGTGGTTTTTTCTTTATACCTCGGTATCTATGGTATCTATCGATACTAATTTTCTCGTTATAGGTAAACCATTTAACTATGCAAAGTTTACGCAGCTAAAAAAGTACTTTATTGCCGTAAAAGTTGCCAAAATAATAATTTTTAAAAATTGCGTGACGATGCCTCGTTGCTAGGCAACACGCAGAACACACTCTTCTTGCTCGTTGACTTTCCGAGTCTTTTCCCGAATCACACTTCAATCGTCGGGTTTACCGTGGTTGAGAAAAAAACAAACCACAAAAGGAAGTTTTTTAATTCAATTTTTTTCATTATATCTTTAATGTTAATTATGATTTAGACACAATAAAAATAACAACACAGATGAGGGCGAATGGTGAAGTAATTGAACAAGTGGATGATTTTGTGCATTTAAGCAAGATGTTAGGGAAAGATGGACAGATAGATGAGGAGATAAAGAGACGTGCGAATGCTGGAAGGAAAGTGGTAGGTATAGCATGTGGAGCATATCAAGGAATGAGTTCTCGTCTTCTAAGGAAGCGAATATCACCATGCACAAAAGTGTACTTCTCCCCACTTTGTCGTATGGTAATGAAACATGGGTATGTCAGGATATAGACATAAGAGTAGACTAAATGCCGGGGGAATGAGTTATCTGAGGAGTGTTTGCGGAAAATGTAGGATGGATAGGGTCAGGAATGAGTGGGTCATGAATGAATGTGGGTTTAGGTGCTCCAGTAGTAATGGACATAGGTATATGAAAGGAGTGTGCTTCGTTGGTTTGTAGCCATTTTGAGACAATGGATGAGAGTCGAATAACGAAACAGATACATGACAGTAGAATGAATGGTGCGAGAGGTAAGAGGTAGGCCGAGAAAGTTGTGGTTGAATGTGGTTGAGGAAATACTTAGGAGGAGGAATATTAGGAGTCTTTTACAACAGGAGGGCGTGTATGAAACAGTGTATATGGGGGTAAATGAGGCGAAAGAGGTATATGGCAAGGATAGGTCTGTACGGAGGAAATTATTGAAGCAGAGTTAAGGGTACAAATATGTATTGACGAGTGAAACATTGTGACTATACCTACCCCGGAAGGTAACGACGTGATTGATATGTATGTAAAAATGGCACAAGAAATTTTATGTACCAAAAAGAGATGATACATAATGTCAATATGGCGCCGTCATCGTATATTACTTTGTTTTAGGGTGTTTTTTTTCCTTAACTCAGTAATGACCTGATAACAATATAGCTTCTGTTTTAACTCCTTGAATTCTCAGCTTAACTTCTGGAATTCATTAGCCGTGAACGCTACTTTTAAACTTCCCATCAGTTCAAAAGTTCTTGTGAATAGTTCCCAGCGAGTGCAGACGCGTGGAAAGTTCTCGAAGAAGAGGAAAGTCGATGTTGAGACGGTCCATCGTTAGTCGAATGATGTGACGAACGTAAAGCGAATTGTAGCTCGTAGATGAGGTCCCAGATTTCCCCATAATTGCGGCATTTAAAGGAAATAATATATTCTGATAGAATACATAACTGGAACATGGATACCGACCTTCTTTAAGTGACAATTAATGGTTTCTTCCTTCAATAAACCTCGGTAAGGCAACTTCTCAATCACCAGAATCAATCTGAATGCCACTAATAATTTCATTTTCAGTTAACCGCATTCAAATTTGAACCTAAGCAAGCAAATACATTTTTAAATTACATATTTTACATCTAAACACTACCCGGCGAGACACGCCGCACGTGCGTTTGGCAGGGGGTTGTTAGGACACCATCCCTGTAAAGATGGACGGTTTTTGGAGATGGAATGGTGACATAAATTATAGGAGTGTATTTAGTGGAGATCAATTTTAACTGTTTGCTGGTTGTGTGCGAAAAGAACGCGTTTTTGTAATATCTATCTGTTTAATGACAGTGTATCTCTCTTATTTTATCGCATCTGTCAGACCTAGATAAGTAGTGAGGAGTCGTGATAATATTCTTTCTGTGTCGCTCTGAAAAATATCAGTTCTGAATTATATTCAATCAGACTAAGCCTAGCGTGTAGCCTCCGAGTCTCTCTAGGGGCTCCCACCTTAATCCCTAAAATAGCGTTAGGCCACGCGCGATTCTGTTTCTTTTAACGTTAAGACCATTGCAACAATACTATTAATAATCGTTTTTACGCTATAATGGCGCGATATTCGTAAAACAGAATTGGATTGTCGCTAAGCTAGTCACTACTTTACCGAGTGTCCCCGGCGCTACGGCGCTATAAAGAAAGAAAATCTTACCTAAGTTTCTAATTATTTTAGCAACCTAAACCTAACGTGTTGCCTCCGAGTCTCTCTAGGGGCTCCCACTTCAACCCATTCTAGAAGTTGTGAGACACTATATGTACGCTCGTAGTAGTTTTTAACGAAGCGCGCTGCTTTCCTTTGTATTTTATTGATTTTTTTGTCCAAATCTTTATGACTTAGTGTCCCAAATGCTCGCGGCGCATTCGAGGTGTGGCCTAACCAGAGCGAGGTATAGTATCTCTCTTTGACTTTTTCATCCGAGGACCTATTCCCATTAATATACGCTATATACAAAACCTAGTTTCTTCAATGCAGCGCCACATATGATTTGTGTGTGTAACCCCTACGATATATCCAATTTTAAGGTAATTACACAATATTTTACTGAAAATGAAGATTTTATGTTTACTCCACCTATCCTCCACCTGATTTTATGTTTTTATTGTGTTTACTAATTGTGTGCGGAAAGAAATAAAATGTCCATACCCAAATTTTTGGCAATGTATCTTTTTCTAATTAAATAGCTGAACTAAGAAGGGCTAGGCGCGGCATGAGCGATAATGTAGAATAGAGTCCTCATGCTTTGGCTTCCTTGAAGTCTGTTTTCCGTTACAATTCTAACTTTGATGGACCGAAAGGACTTAACATCTAGTTCAAACATATCTTTCTAATTTTCTATGAGATTAAGGAAGCCTAGGTAGCGCAGTGTTTTGCACATAGGCCCGGGAAGCAAAAGGAACATGGTTCGATTTCCGACCAACCAGCCCAAGAATTTTCATGCCAACAATATCATTGCACGATGTTAACCTTTTGCTCAGTTCTCGTAGAACATACTTGCAAAAGTGAAAGGTGTTTTAGTTTCCAAGGCGATGTTTACAATTCTCGAGTTACGGAATCAAGGGAGATGGGGTTGGGCTGGTGGTTAGGGTGCTGGATAGCTAAACAGATGGCCAGGGTTCGATTCCTTGCAGAGGAGGAAAGTTTTTCAGAGGTAACCCGATCCCTACTTGAGTGTCTTATGGAGGGCACTTTAAGTACAGTACTCTGTCGGTCGGATGAGACGTAAAACCGTGTTCCCCTTGGTGGATTTCGTTAAGAGCAGACTAATGGCGACGCCGGGTTTCCATCCACCCTTCCTCCCTTACCTGTCCCCTAGTGTCTTGTGGAGGGCACTTCAAGTACAGTACTCCGTCCGTCGGATGAGACGTTTAGCCGTGGTCCCCTTGGTGGATTTCGTTAAGAGCAGACTAATGCCGACGCCGGGTTTCTATCCATCCTTCCTCCCTTACCTGTCCCCTATGGCGCATATGACCTTAGCTGTCGGTCTCCTTCCCAAAAATCCAATCCAATCCAAGAAGAGCTAACAACGTAAGCATTGTACGTATCCTATAGTAACCATTGTAAGTTTAGCAAGCATAGTTAGCATAGGAAACATAGTAAGCAGAGTATGCGTCGTAAGTATAGGAAGTATAGCAGGCATAATTATCATATTAACTATTGCAAGCATAGTAAGTATAGTAAGTATGTTTATAGCGTAGTAAGCATAGTATTCATAGCAAACATTGTAAGCGTAGCAAGTATGGTAAGGATAGTAAGCATAGTATAGTAGGCATCTGAAGCAGAGTTGTGATAGCGAGTATATTAGACATAGTAAGAATAGTAAGGACAGTAACTACAGAATGCATAGTGAGCACGGGAAGTATAGTTAGCATAGTAAGTATACTTATCCTTATCCAATAAGTATACTTTAGGATAAGAAACCTCAGCAGTCGGTCGCCTCCCCAAATACCCTATACAATTGGGATCGACGTTGCAGCATCAAATTTTGCGCGTTAACTTCGGTATTGTATTCGGATGTGTATTATGGAAACCTTTATAAGTTTGAAGATGGCTTACGGAGATATATTTGGATATATTTCCTTAGGCATAGTGCTAGCCCCAGGGCTTGAATGCTACTTAATACACTTGTTTGTTGTTAACATCAACTGCATGCTTACAAGAGCTTAACCTTGATATACCTTAATATACCTTGGCGTAACTCAATGTTAATTAAGATACGAGGGTTGTTTCAAAAATAAGGTTCCCAACGCTGCAACGTAGCCGCGCGTGATGCTAGGCAAAATCTGGCAACACCGCCGTGTTTGCTGGTTGTCCCACTACCGATCCCAACAACAAGCGCCTGTCTGCAACGCTCAGTACCGGCCTGACAGCCATCCGCGATGGAGCCCGTCACCGCCGTCACCGCCAGGTGTGAAATTCGTGCGGTCCTCCGATTTTTACACGCAATAAAGTTACCACCCATAGAGATTCATCGTCAGTTGAGTGAAGTGCATGGGGAAACATGTTTAAGCATTCAAAATGCCCGAAAATGGTGTAGGGAGTTCGCCGACGGCCGCACGGACGTCCACGATGAACAACGAAGCGGGAGGCCGTCGATCTCCGACGGAGTTGTGGCGAAGATTGAGCGAATCCTGCTCGAAGATCGGCGAATCACGATAAGGCAACTGGCTGCTGAAATTCCCGAGGTTTCTAAAGCTTCAATTGACAGGATTTTGAATGAAAAGCTAGGCCACCACAAGGTGTGTGCACGCTCTGGGTGCCGAGGGTGTCGAGGAGTTGCAAGAAGGAGCTTCCAAGTTTCTCAACGGGTTGGCGGCGGATTTCTTTGAGGCGGGAATGCAAAAGTGGATTACTCGACAGAAAAAATGCGTGGAAAAAAATGGCGACTATGTAGAAAAATAGTTTAAAGATCGACGTTTCCAATGGTGTATTCGTTTTTTCAAATAAAAAAATCCTTGTGCCCGGAAAAAAGTGGGAAGCTTATTTTTGAAAAAACCCTCGTATTAAGTTTGGTTAAGATAGTAGATGGCTGTTAGTCGTACGTGATGTTATAAACGCATAACCCGATTCAAAATCGGTCGCCAGTAATTTCAAGGCGATCTTCGACCATGAAGGCCGTCTACGTCGATTGATTGCGGAAACAATCAGGCAATTGAGGATCTACTGCGCACTAGATGTCGTCAGCCGTGCACCCCCACGTTAGGATGATGAAAGAACGTACATGGATATCCCATTTATGGACATTATTTGAGTACCTCACCTGCAGAGCCCTTTTTAGGAAAACAACTACATCGTTCTGGCTATTGGATTATAACACCAGGACCGGACGACAGTGCAGTCTCCCTCGCCGAGATACCGAGGCGAGAGGAGAAGTTCTTTTTTTGGGTAAAGGAGCTTCAACTCCTCATTAAATTCCTAGGACTAGCAGGGGAATTACTTCGTGGGTGTGTGGAGCAGGTTTGGCGACCTCGTTCCTGAATATTGATTTTCATGCTTCTGTGAGCAATTTCACTCCACATGTCTTTACATTTCATTACTACGAAGAATAAGTGTGTATGAGTAGATTCCCGGATTTCAACTTCCATCAATTTCTCAATACCAAAGTACTCGATCCCCAATATTCAGTTGCAACAGATATTCCAAAACAATGGTAGGAAACACTACGAAATTAGCATCTGCAGTGATTGCGCCTTCCCTTTGAAGAAGCAGTGCAGAAGATCATTAAGGATAGCACATTGACGAAGGTCAATCACGCTGGTGACTGTTCCTTTTTTCGGGATTCATTCCGCGATGTATGTTTTCAGAAAACTACGAAAAGAAAGAAGAAAAAAAAGCCTACGAGCTAATTCAATCACACTGGTGTTAGAGATGTGTGGGTTACAGATACCATAGGGTTTTTCTTAGGTTTTAAACTGAGCCCTGTTGTTGGAAATTATCGTAACAACCAAGACACTGAAGGATCTCAGATTTTCCCGGCGTATCTGATGGATAAAGGTTTCTCGGGTCTTCCACTGGGTGAGCAGGTCCATGGGGCCCAACGTTTCGGAGAACGACTTGTCCTCCATCATCAGATGGGGGGGGGGGGGGTTTTCAGCTTCCGAATGAAATCTCAGTTTAAAAACCAAAGAAAGTCCCTATGGTATCTGCAACCCACACATCACTAACACCAGCGAGATTGGCCTTCACCAATGTGCTATCCTTCATGATATTCTGCACTGCTTCTTCAAAGGGAAGGTGCAATTGACATATCGAGCTGTAATTCGGGTCGTAAGCATCCAGTGGTCCACAGACGGCACAGTTCTAAAATGGGTCTCATGGAAACTCTTCGGGTGTGATAAACATTGAACTTATTATGCATGGAAACCACAGAGCCTGAAGAATAAATCTGTGAGGTCATTTTAGGAGTTAATAGCCTATCTTGTAAGTTGTTTTCGCTGTAATAGACAAGCTTCTCTCATATACATGCATTTCCCCTTTGAAATATACTTTGAGAATAGACAATGAAGAGTATACTTATTGTAAATATACATTGAATTTGTCGATTATATCACGAAGCAATGTATCACGGGGCCGTTGGAACTCTGGGCCTTATTTATACAGACTTTCTTTCTACTTCCCATCATGGGCCTGCAGGCAAAAGTGATATTCATAATGCTAGAGGTGTGCACGTCCTTTGAAAATCGAATCTCCGATTTACTAGGGAATATGCTAGTGTTGTTTTCAGAGAGAAACGTGAGATTTTTTTCAGCTAAAAACGTAATTTTCAGACAGTTGCGAAACGTAATATAAAAATGATTGAGAGAGTTAAAAACTTCGTTTATTCGGCCAAGAGATAAATAAAATCCCCACCTATCTTGAGCCTTAATAAAATCTATCTTGAGTGAAAGAATTTTTTAGAAGCAAGATATGAAACCACTGCAGCGAACCCAATGCCACAAAGAAAACAGACGGCACAGTTCTCAAATGGGTAGGATCGGACCGAAACCACGTCTTTTGTTAAACAAAATTGAAAATAATGTATTATATTTAGGCTTCGTCAAGGCCGAAGATAATTTTTTTTTCAAGTTGTAATTGACGTTCTGTTATTTTCACTAATTTGTTTAACATTCCTTTTTTACATTTCCACTTTTTAGAAACAATCCCGGGAGATCACGGAACAGAATTCCTGTTCCAAAACCTAACAATGAAGCTTTTAGAAGGTCTTACTTGTATTGTGAAACTATAATGTTTAATCACCTACCATTACACGTTGTCTCTGCAAAGCATGTTAAATTGTTTCCACGAGACTTGAAAACATGGTAACACAAGATAACTTTGTATAATGGCAACTCCAACAGTGGTTGCTTACCACAGGGGTGTCTTTATTCCAGCATAGATATGTTAATCTATAGTCAAATAAGTTATTTGCAGTAAACTTTAGTGGAATAAATATTATCTATGATCTATTATAGATACACCAGTATTGACGTCTCTAATTCATTGACGTAAATCGTACTTCTCAGAAATATTATTAATAATTATGAAAAAAGGATAAAAATATCTCTCCTTTTATCTCCCTCTGCCTCCAAAAACCTCTACTCACTCAGGAGATTTCAGTTCCTGCCCTGTCACCACCACTCCTTCCTCGTGTCGGGAGGTTTTTGGACAAAAGCAAGCAGTAAGCGTAAGAGGGTAAATATTGAAAAATATTTATAAATATTGAACTACAAATTGAAGTGAATTATCTATAATTTGTTAATTTATCTGCATATAAATACTCTGGTTCATAACCAATGGTAATTAACGTATTTTTTGTTCTTGTAACGAACACACAATTTAGAAAGAATTACTGTATCATGAATTTAAAAAAATCAAATCTGTCATGTTCTGTTTTTGGCCGCATCAGCCAGCTGTTTCTATTTTTATTTCATTCTCGTCAAGATAACTTTGTATGATGGCAACTCCAACAATGGGTGCTTACCACAGGGGTGACTATATTCCACCATAGATATGTTAATCGTATCCTATCGCACTTCTCAGAAATAATGTTAATAATTATGAAAAAAGGATAAAAATATCTTTCCTTCTATCTCCCTCTGCCTCCAAAAACTCCTACTCACTCAGGAGATTTCAGTCCATGCGCCGACAACACCACCTCTTTCTCGTTTAGGGAGGTTTTTGGACAAAAGCAAGCAGTAAGCGTAAGAGGGTAAATATTGAAAAATATTTATTAATATTGAACTACAAAAATTGAAGTGAATTATCTATAATTTGTTAATTTATCTGCATATAAATACTCTGGTTCATAACCATTGGTAATTAACGTATTTTTTGTTCTTGTAACGAACACACAATTTAGAAAGAATTACTGTATCATGAATTTAAAAAAATCAAATCTGTCATGTTCTGTTTTTGGCCGCATCAGCCAGCTGTTTCTATTTTTATTTCATTCTCGTCAAGATAATTTTGTATGATGGCAACTCCAACAATGGTTGTTTACCACAGGGGTGACTATATTCCACCATTGATATGTTAATCGTATCCTATCGCACTTCTCAGAAATAATGTTAATAATTATGAAAAAGGATAAAAATATCTCTCCTTCTATCTCCCTCTGCCTCCAAAAACTCCTACTCACTCAGGAGATTTCAGTCCATGCGCCGACAACACCACCTCTTTCTCGTTTAGGGAGGTTTTTGGACAAAAGCAAGCAGTAAGCGTAAGAGGGTAAATATTGAAAAATATTTATTAATATTGAACTACAAAAATTGAAGTGAATTATCTATAATTTGTTAATTTATCTGCATATAAATACTCTGGTTCATAACCATTGGTAATTAACGTATTTTTTGTTCTTGTAACGAACACACAATTTAGAAAGAATTACTGTATCATGAATTTAAAAAAATCAAATCTGTCATGTTCTGTTTTTGGCCGCATCAGCCAGCTGTTTCTATTTTTATTTCATTCTCGTCAAGATAACTTTGTATGATGGCAACTCCAACAATGGTTGTTTACCACAGGGGTGACTATATTCCACCATAGATATGTTAATCATATCCTATCGTACTTCTCAGAAATAATGTTAATAATTATGAAAAAGGATAAAAATATCTCTCCTTCTATCTCCCTCTGCCTCCAAAAACTCCTACTCACTCAGGAGATTTCAGTCCCTGCGCAGACAACACCACTCCTTCCTCGTGTCGGGAGGTTTTTGGACAAAAGCAAGCAGTAAGCGTAAGAGGGTAAATATTGAGAAATATTTATAAATATTGAACTACAAATTGAAGTGAATAATGTATAATTTGTTAATTTATCTGCATATAAATACTCTGGTTCATAACCAATGGTAATTAACGTATTTTTGTCACTTGTAACGAACACATGATTTAGAAAGAATCAATGTTTCTTGACATAATATAAATCCAAGTTTTTATGTTCTGTCTTTGGCCGCATCAGCCAACTGTTTCTTTTTTTATTTCATTCTCGTCAAGATAGCTTTGTATGATGGCAACTCCAACAATGGGTGCTTACCACAGGGGTGACTATATTCCACCATAGATATGTTAATCGTATCCTATCGCACTTCTCAGAAATAATGTTAATAATTATGAAAAAGGATAAAAATATCTCTCCTTTTATCTCCCTCTGCCTCCAAAAAACCCCTCCTCACTCAGGAGATTTCAGTCCCTGCCCTGTCACCACCACCCCTTCCTCGTGTCGGGAGGTTTTTGGACAAAAGCAAGCAGTAAGCGTAAGAGGGTAAATATTGAGAAATATTTATAAATATTGAACTACAAATTGAAGTGAATTATCTATAATTTGTTAATTTATCTGCATATAAATACTCTGGTTCATAACCATTGGTAATTAACGTATTTTTGTCACTTGTAACGAACACATGATTTAGAAAGAATCAATGTTTCTTGACATAATATAAATCCAAGTTTTTATGTTCTGTCTTTGGCCGCATCAGCCAACTGTTTCTTTTTTTATTTCATTCTCGTCAAGATAGCTTTGTATGATGGCAACTCCAACAATGGGTGCTTACCACAGGGGTGACTATATTCCACCATAGATATGTTAATCGTATCCTATCGCACTTCTCAGAAATAATGTTAATAATTATGAAAAAGGATAAAAATATCTCTCCTTTTATCTCCCTCTGCCTCCAAAAAACCCCTCCTCACTCAGGAGATTTCAGTCCCTGCCCTGTCACCACCACCCCTTCCTCGTGTCGGGAGGTTTTTGGACAAAAGCAAGCAGTAAGCGTAAGAGGGTAAATATTGAGAAATATTTAGAAATATTGAACTACAAATTGAAGTGAATTATCTATAATTTGTTAATTTATCTGCATATAAATACTCTGGTTCATAACCATTGGTAATTAACGTATTTTTGTCACTTGTAACGAACACATGATTTAGAAGAATCAATGTTTCTTGACATAATATAAATCCAAGTTTTTATGTTCTGTCTTTGGCCGCATCAGCCAACTGTTTCTTTTTTTATTTCATTCTCGTCAAGATAGCTTTGTATGATGGCAACTCCAACAATGGTTGTTTACCACAGGGGTGCCTATATTCCACCATAGATATGTTAATCGTATCCTATCGCACTTCTCAGAAATAATGTTAATAATTATGAAAAAGGATAAAAATATCTCTCCTTTTATCTCCCTCTGCCTCCAAAAAACCCCTCCTCACTCAGGAGATTTCAGTCCCTGCCCTGTCACCACCACTCCTTCCTCGTGTCGGGAGGTTTTTGGACAAAAGCAAGCAGTAAGCGTAAGAGGGTAAATATTGAGAAATATTTATAAATATTGAACTACAAATTGAAGTGAATTATCTATAATTTGTTAATTTATCTGCATATAAATACTCTGGTTCATAACCATTGGTAATTAACGTATTTTTGTCACTTGTAACGAACACATGATTTAGAAAGAATCAATGTTTCTTGACATAATATAAATCCAAGTTTTTATGTTCTGTTTTTGGCCGCATCAGCCAACTGTTTCTTTTTTTATTTCATTCTCGTCAAGATAGCTTTGTATGATGGCAACTCCAACAATGGGTGCTTACCACAGGGGTGACTATATTCCACCATAGATATGTTAATCGTATCCTATCGCACTTCTCAGAAATAATGTTAATAATTATGAAAAAGGATAAAAATATCTCTCCTTCTATCTCCCTCTGCCTCCAAAAACCCCTACTCACCCAGGAGATTTCAGTCCCTGCGCAGACAACACCACCACTTCCTCGCGTCGAGAGGTTTTTGGACAAAAGCAGCCCGTGAGTGTAAGAGGGTAAATATTGAAAAATATTTCTAATTATTGAAATACAAAGTGAAGTGAAAATGAATAATTTGTTTGTATGTTAATATACTGGTTTCAGTCCATTGGTAATTAACGTTTTTTTGGTTCTTGTAACGAACACAAGATTTAGGAAGAATTACCGTTTCTTTACTTAAAAAAATCAATTTTGTAATGTTATCTTTCTGGCCACACCAGCCAGCTCTTTCTTTTTTTTCTTTCGCGTCAAGATAACTTTGTATGATGGCAACTCCAACAATGGTTGCTTACCACAGGGGTGTCTTTATTCCAGCATAGATATGTTAATCTATAGTCGAAGTTATTTGCAGTAAACTTTAGTGGAATAAATATTATCTATGATCTATTATAGATACACCAGTCCTGACGTCTCTAATTCATTGACGTATATCGTACTTCTCAGAAATAATATTAATAATTATGAAAAAAGGATAAAAATATCTCTCCCTTTATCTCCCTCTGCCTCCAAAAATCCTACTCACTCAGGAGATTTCAGTCCCTGCGCAGCCCCTACCACCCCTTCCTCACGTCGGGAGGTTTTTGGACAAAAGCAGGTCGTGAGTGGGGAATGGGGGATGGAGAGAGGGAGGAACGGACGGACGGACTGCAAGGGTGGTAGGGGGCAGGTAGGGGTGGGGGTGAATATCGTGCGGAGGGATTTCTGGGAGAGAACGTGGAGGGTAGTAGAGGAGGGAGAGTTTGAGAACTCAGTCGGCGGAGAGAGAGGAAAGGCGAGTTTGGGAAACTTTGCCGTACCGAAGCGGAGGTCCATGCAGGAGAGGAAAAGAGATGTGGGTGTGTCGAGGGAGGGTTTGGAGAAGGGGTAATGGTGCAGGACGCAAGGGTACGAGAGGAAGAGGCAAAAAAATATAAAGAAAAAAAATCAGGAGGGGTTTTTGGTGGGTGTGGAGAAATGGGATGAAAAAAATGAACTAAAAAAAAGGGTTTGTGTGTGAAGAGGGGGAAAGGGTATGGAATTCTTTCCCTTCCAATCCACCTCCCCCCACCCTGAACCCTTAGAAACCCTTGCCACCTCCTCTCTCCCTCTCTCCGACTCCGTACCCTGGGTGTGTCGAAACCCTCGTCCTCGCAGAGGAGAGCCGCCGACTCATCCCTTCCTTCGCCTTTCCCAGAATCGTCCCGAAAATAAAAATATCTTGGAAAAGGGGGCGGTGCGTTCCCATTGGTCGACTCCCCTCTAAATACTCCCGCCCTCGGGCGGCGCATGCGCGGGCGACACGGTGCTGTTTCCTCGGCCATTCCAATCACTTTGCGCCACCCCCTTCCTACCCGCCCACCTTGCTGAAACTTGCCAGCCTCCTCTCTTGCTCCCTTTCCTCCTTTTTTGGTGGAGAGGGGTGAGGGAAAAAAGTGCTGCACACAAACTCCCCCACCTGATCTTCCTTCTCCTCCTCTCTTTCTCCTTAAATTCTCTCTCCCTTCTCTCTTCTATCCAAGTTTATCCCCCTTTTCTCCCCTCCTTCTTCTTCATCCCCACTCCTTCCAACGCTCACGTTTCTCTCCTGGGGAGGAAGGGGTGGTCGTTGCCTCGGAGAAGGGTTGTAAGAGTTGCCACCCACTTCCACGCGGAGGCAGAAGAGTAGGGGGCGCAACGTACCCTTTTTTTATTTTTTTTCTTTCTTATTTCCTCCCTCCTTGCCTTCCTTCCTTCCATTTGCCTCCCCCTTACCTACCCCTACACACACCCTTCACTCTGACCCTTTTTCCTGAAAAAGGGACAGGCGTAGGGGGTGGAGTAGGAGGCGTATGAGGCAGGGATGAAGATAGTTGGAAGGGGTGAGATACTAGAGGGAAGGGGAACGCTCGGAAACCCCTGCCTTCCCAGGGTTCGCGGAGAAGAGGCGAACCCCTGGATATATCCCTCCCCGCTGAATCCATGAATGGGGGCGGGACCAAGAAAGGTGCACTAAAGCTATGCGACTTGGTCAAATATACGTTTCCTTTTTTTCGTTTAAAAAAATATGAATTCTGTTTCTCCTCAACGCTAAATGAATACTTTCGCATTAACATTAGGCATTGACTTCTCCGATATGAAATGATTTAAGTGTCTGTCGGCGTTAATTGCTCCAGGGATTCGTCACAGCATTAACCAAGCCTCTCCATTGAACATGAAAACACATGATAATCAAATTTTGAGAATTTTAACTTTAGTACAACTCTCACACAAAATGTATACATCAAGCAGTCCAAAGCAGACTAAAAGTGTGAGAAACCTGGTGCTGAAGGAGGATGCTGGAGAGAAAGTGGGCGGAAAACTTGACGAAGGACGAAGTTTATAGAAGAGAAGGAGAGAAAAGGAGAATTTTAACGAAGCAAAATAGTGAAAAAAATAACCAGATAGATTGGAAGCAATGAATCAACGTGCAGACCGTGATTGAAGGTATAAATGGAAGGGAAAAGTCCCCAGACAGAGGAAGACAGATGAATGAATAAATGGACCAAATGAAGAGGAAAGTATCTATGGAAAAGATACCAGGTGGTTAAACCCTTCGGCTACCAAGGGGGGGTAACTCAGTTACCCCTGACGCCACATTTCTACTGTTTTTATTCACAATCATTTTCTGATATTTTTATGCTTCCATGAGTTTGTTTTTAAAAATCTCCCAATACTATTCCATGTGAAATCTTCATTCATTAATTGTTTTTTTCTTCTAATTCCTGAAAAACTCGTTGGGGGTTACTGTGTCACCCCTTTTGGGACAGTTTGTCTCAGATTCACCAGCCCCCGCTTTCTGAGGATCTGTGCACCATTTCACAGCACAGTTTACCGAGATTTAAAACAACAATGGGATTCTGTGTGTGCCTTCGGATGTATCAAACCGCGCCGTGGACGGCAATCGTGGTCATCGCGGCGCCTTCAATCCGACGGGGCGCGGCGCGGCGCCGTGAAATGTAAACGACACCTGATTTACTTGTTCGAGTTCCTTGACTTCTGTGCATGTAAGGAAAGAGCGGTAAAATGTAAAGCCAAATGTTGTGAAGTATCAGGACATCCGATTAGACCTAGACAGGACATCCGATTAGATAACTGTATGCTCCAATCGGAGCCTACATACATACATACATACATACCCATCACGCCGTTCCCTTCCGGGGTAGGCACAGTCAAAATGTTTCACTCGTTAATACATAATTGTATACCTAACTCTGCTTCAATAATTTCCTCCATACTGACCTATCCTTGCCATAAACCTCTTTCTCCTCATTTACTCCCAACACACTGCTTTCCTTACACGCCCTCCTGTTTTTAACACTCCTAATATTCCTCCTCCTTAAGAATTTCCTTTCAACCACATTCAACCACAACTTTCTCGGCCTACCTCTACCTCTCACACCATTCATTCTACTCTCATATTTCTGTTTCGTTATTCGACTCTCATCCATTCTCTCAACATGGCCAAACCAACGAAGCACACTCCTATCATATATATGTCAGCTACTGGAGCATATAACCCACATTCATTCATGACCCACTCATTCCTGACCCTATCCATCCTACTTTTGCCGCAAACACTCCTCAGACAACTCATACCCACGACGTTCAGTCTACTCTTATGTGTCTGTATCCTGACATACCCATATTTCACTGCCATACAACAATGTGGGGAGAAGTACACTTTTTTACACGGCGATTATCGCTTCCTTAGACAGGCACTCATTCCATGATATTCTCCACATGCCATACCTACCACTTTCCTTCCAGCACTCGCGCATCTCTTTATCTCCTCATCTATCCGTCCATCTTTTGTAAACATATTACCTAAGCACACAAAATCATCCGTTCAATTAATTCACTATTCGCCCTCATCATACAGTCATTCTCCCCATTCTCCTTATCAAAGACTACTACTTTAGTCTTGCACGCATTTACCTTAAAGTCCATTCTCTCCGTTGATTCAAAAAACTTCTCTAGGTGCTTCTTTAATCCCTGTTGGCTCCCTGAGACCAAAACAGCATCATCCGCATATTGTAAAACTTGCATATTAACATTTCCAATCAGAAAACCTTCGTTTTCTCTACATGCGTCTCTAACACATTTATTCATAAATACGTTAAACAGCCATGGTGACATTACGCGTCCTTGCTTTACATCCTGATTTATTACAAACCAATCACTCAGAGCCCCGTTAACTCTTACACTTGCTTTACTATTGTCATACATCGCCATTCTAACATTCAATAACTGCCCATTCACTCCATAGTCTCTCAAAACCTTCCACAATTTCTTTCTATTTACTCTGTCATATGCCTCCTCTAAATCGAAAAACGCACAGTACACTTTCTTTCGGACACTCATACATTTTTCTATCACTTGCTGAAATGCAAAAAGCTGGTCACTACATTCTCTCCCAGGCATAAACCCACACTGCACACTCCATATTCTGTCGAAAGTAATATTCCTTCACTCTTTCGATTAATATTTTACTGAACACTTTTCCCGGGATACTCAAGAAACTAATGGCCCGATAATTATTACACTCGGTCTTTCCTTCCTTCCCTTTGTACAACGGAACGATGATAGCATTCTTTCAATCCGCTGGAACAACAGAAACCCGTAAGCATAAATTGTATAGTTCACGCAGCCTACATACGTTAAACAGCCATGGTGACATTACGCATCCTTGCTTTACCATCCTTGTTTTATTACAAACCATACACTCAGAACCCTGTTAACTTTCACACTTGCCTGACTATTATCATACATCGCCATCATAACATTGAATAACTGCCCATCCACTCCATAGACCTTCAACACCTTCCACAACTCTTTCTATTTACCCTGCCATACGCCTTCTCTAAATCAACGTATGCACAATGCACTTTCTTTCGGTCGCCCATACATTTTTCAATCACTTGCTGAAGCGCGAAAAGCTGGTCACTGCATCCTCTCCCAGGCATAAACCCATCAATTTCTCAGTATCAAGTATTCGACCCCAAATACTCAGTCGCAAAAGGTATTCTGAAACAATGGTAGAAAAAACTATGTAATAAGCGTATGCAGTGATTGCACCTTCCTTTTTTAGTATTGATTTTGTGACTTATTACATCGATATTCTGTCCCGAATAGGAAAGTTCTTTTAGTTTATACCTTGCGCACATGTATTGTATTCCTGTGATTTCCAACATTTCATTCCTCGGTTGTTTTCACTTTTCCGCTTTCGCAAACAATCACGATGAATGTGTGGATTTTGGTGTCTTCATTTCAACGCCTCTATCTTCTTCTCAGAGATAAAAAAGGTTTAAAATTTATCTTCTCTCCGTTCTAAACCCTTATCACTCAGGAGGCTTTCTAAACCCTGGCTCACCCTTTTTTTCTTGTCAGGAGGTTATTGGACGAAAGCATATCATAGAGACATAAAACATTCAAAAGTGATGAAGAATTAATAATAATTGACTAGGAAGAATTTACCGATGTTGCTGTTTGAATCCAAGATTCCGCCTGTCAAAAGGAGAAAAGGAACCCTATACACAGGAGAGAAGAACCAGAAGGTTTGTAAACACTTCAGAGACACGATGGGTTATGTGAGGAATATAAAATTGACTGTAAGATAGAGGAAAAAGTCCCCAGACAGAGGAAGACCCAGGAATAAGTTCATGGACCAAATAAATAGGAAAGTACATGAGGAAGAGATACCGGGAAGTGTAGGGAACTAGCGTCAGATACAGGGAAGGGTAAATGGCAGCAGTTTAAGTAAACTTAAGGCTTAACGACCAATGATGAGGTATAGTTTCTGTAGCCTTGGTAGCATACCTATAGAACTGTGCATTAGGGTGTTTCGAAAAAAGGCTTTTCTCCTCTGAGTATGGTTTTGGCATGGAGACCTGAAGGGATGATGGCGAATCAAATTATTGCACGCTCTATGGAAGAGTACATGAAAACGTTCGTGTGGGGCATGGCACTCTATAGATCGAAAACGTGGACCATTTGGAAAAACAGGCCAGGACAAACTAGAAACATAAGAAACCTGGTGCTGGAGGAGGATGCTGAAGATGAAATGGACGATCAAAATAAGAAATGATGAGGTTCAAGGAAGAGTTGAAGAGGCACAAACCATTAACCACTTGCCAAGGGACGACGAGATATCTCGTCACGTGCGAAATTGCGTTCTCCCATTTGGGCGTGACGAGATATCTCGCTGGGAATTTTTCACGTGCCTCCCTTCGTCCTTCAAGTACGCTCTCTGACCAAAAGATGGCATTTTCAGAGAATACCTCCATAGAACTGTGGCAAAGAAATTTTATTGGTACTAAAAAAAAATTTTTTTCCCCAAATAAAATGCGCTTTTTGGAAATTTTTTAATTCGCCAGTCAAAAGGATAAATGGAACCCTTTTAACAGGAGACATAAGAACCAGATGGATTGTAAACACTCCAGAGACACGATGGGTCAAGTGAGGAATATAATATTGAATGTAAAATGGAGGGAAAAGTCCCCAGACAGAGGAAGGCCCAGGAATAAGTTCATGGACCAAATGAAGAAGAAAGTACATGAGGAAGAGAAACCAGGAAGTGTATGGAACTAGCGTCAGATACAGGGAATGGTAAAGGGCAGCAGTTTAAGTAAACTTAAGGCTTAACGACCAATGATGAGATATAGTTTCTGTAGCCTTGGTAGCATACCCATAGAGATGTATAACTAGCGTATGGATAGTAATGTATAGATAACTAGTGTAGCAAACCGTAGATTAGGATTCGTGAAAAGGGTTCTAGGCAAATGCGATGAGAGAGTACGAGAAAGAAGCTATTTTACACTTGTCAGGCCTCATTTAGAATATGCCGCTAGTATATGGGATCCGTAAGAGAAAGGTTTGATAAAAGAAGTAGAGCGCGTGCAAAGGAGATCCGCTAGGTTTGTTAAAGGCCGTTATGATAATTGTATAAGTGTTACGAGATTAATAGAAGAACTAGGATGGGAATTACTATCAGAACGCTTGGTTAAAATTTAGGTTAAACCTTTTAAGTAAATTCGAAACAGAGTTGTTCACAGATGACGTTAGATATGTATTGACTATTCCTGCGTATTATGCTAGGTTTGATCATATTGACAAGATTAGAGAGATAGATTGTCCTACCGATAGATTTAAAATGTCATTTTTCCCTCGTGCCATAAGAGAGAACAATAGGCAGCGTAGCAAAGGGATAGGTGGGTGAAATATAGTTAGAGTAGTCTCTAGTGCATGATGCATGCAATAACAACCAATAATTCCTTCCTTATTATGTAGATACTAACCATCTAGCTGCATGTGACCCTATTATCTAGCATATCTCCCTTAAATATCCTACTTGCAAGGCAATAGTGCATGTTTGGTGATCTCCACCCACTGCCACACACCCTAGTGGTGGCTCGCAGAGTATCACGTAGATGTAGATGTCACGTAGATGTGCATTAGGGTGTTTCGAAAAAAGGCTTTTCTCCCTAATGCACCGCACCGCAACCACTTCACCGATCCCGATGGACATGGACCTACAAGGGGGGGCTTTCAGGGGCCCTGAGGACTTTTCATATAGTCTTTGCTACAACCAGATATATTTCCAATCTACATTGAAAATTTCAGCTCGATCAATTTGGTATTTTTTTGTGATAAGGCAACAGACAGACATCATTACATTCTTTTGTATCGGTGAAGATACATAAAACGGTATCACAAATGTAATTTGGCCAACTGGGAATCATGGAAGCGAATGGTAGGATATGTGTGACACAGGGATCAGCTGTGGCCCGGTCAGAATTCCATTCTCGCCTCAACTTCATATGTTAAGAAGTTACTCCTCCCTCCGTCCGTTCTGTGCTTCGTCCTTGGAAAATGTTCTCCCTCGCGCCCTATTCTCTACCATCTCTACCCTCCACAACTTTTCGCGTTCGCAAACTCCCGACAAAGTTCCAATGTCATTCTGAATACTCCTGTAACTTTAAACCATCTCCTTTTAAGGGGACGCTTGTTTCGATCGCCTTACTTTTCCTTATCTGCCTGCAATGTCTACAGTTAAAATCTACGAGGAATAGACTTAAAAATATACAAATTTCGATATTTTATTTAACCCTTTCGCGCCCGAGCTTCGTGGAGGGAAATTCTTCCTCGTTACGAGTCTCTTGAAAATTTTCTTCACTCCCCTGTAAGAAGCTTCCTCGCGTCGACGGAAGGCAGAGGTTCCCTCCCTAACCATTTTTGGACCCAACTCAGCGGGTCGCCGATCCCTTTCCTCGGCCGCTGTCCCAGACCCTCGAAGGATTAAAAGACTCCTTCACAGCTGACTGAAATTGCAATATTTAATATTAACAAATATTTGTTGTGCGCATCGATTTTTTTACATTTAAAATGAATTTATTGTGTTTTTCTGAGCATGCAGAAATTTTAAACGAAGTTCTAACGTTTATATTGACAAAATTTTCCAAATGCGTACGTTAATGCCGCCTTCGATTGCTGTTCTATAACTCCGTTGATATTAACGTGAGAATTTCGTTTGAAATTTCCATGTGGTAAGCAAAAAAAGATGAATTCATTTCTAACATTGGATTTCTAAAGTAAGCAACAAATATTTTTTTGGAAAAAACACTGCAAATAACAGTAGTTGACCGCGTGGAGAGGATAGGACGGGGTCGACCTGAGAGGCCGAGGAAGGGCCTGGGCTCGCGCTAAGCCGAATCTCGAGGGGCGACCGCGTACGTGGGTCTATTGTTACCGCCACGGTCACTTTCTTCCGACCTGTGCAGCATAGGAGCGGCATTCGTCGGCTAAGGTAGGAAAATTCTCGCCGCATATATAAGGCATTCGTTGTTCAGGGAAGAATATCCTCGCCGCATTGGCGCAGCATTCGGCGCGAAAGGGTTAAAAAAAATTAACCAAGTCACAACGCCCCTTCGGTCATAGGTCAAATCTCGGAGTCGTATCAGAATACACAAAAATCTATATATTTTTATAAAGGAAACATTCAATGGGACACCATACAGTAAAGAAGGACAAGACGGATTGGAATCACCCTGAGACACAATGGGTTAATGTGAAGTACATATAGTTAATGGTGAAATGGAGGGAAAAGTCCCCAGACAGAGGAAGGCCCAGGAATTTCTGATCAGGACAGGAATATTTCCTTATCTACCTGCAAGCTACCTCAAGGGTATTTGATAATGAACGATTTATCAACAACTTACATTATAATTTACCCGTAACATACACACATACCTACATACAGTAGGGTGGTTCGAAAAATGGCTTTTCTCGCAAATCGTTTCCGGAAGGGTGCCAAACCTAATATTTTGCTACGACTTGAAAGTACGCGCAAGATTTTCTAGCAGGGTTGAGGCTTTCCACTCTAGCCTCACAAAAAAATTACTTTTTACGCACATTTTCAGGAATTCCAGTCTTTTTAAGCGTTTTTCCTCCATATTGCATGAAATAATTTTTTCCTTCTCTGCTAGAAACTAAAAAAATTTTAGATGACACCTTTTACTAAAGCCTCTAGCTTTATTAAACAACGACCCAGGTTTCGATGTGCATTCACATCATCTTCGGGTGACCTAGGTGAATGCCATCATCTTCAGGTGACCTAGGTGAATGCCATCATCTTCAGGTGACCTAGGTGAATGACATCATCTTCAGGTGACCTAGGTGAATGACATCATCTTCAGGTGACCTAGGTGAATGACATCATCTTCAGGTGACCTAGGTGAATGACTTCATCTTCAGGTGACCTAGGTGAATGACATCATCTTCAGGTGACCTAGGTGAATGACATCATCTTCAGGTGACCTAGGTGAATGACATCATCTTCAGGTGACCTAGGTGAATGACGTCATCTTCAGGTGACCTAGGTGAATGACATCATCTTCAGGTGACCTAGGTGAATGCCATCATCTTCAGGTGACCTAGGTGAATGCCGTCATCTTCAGGTGACCTAGGTGAATGCCATCATCTTCAGGTGACCTAGGTGAATGCCATCATCTTCAGGTGACCTAGGTGAATGACATCATCTTCAGGTGACCTAGGTGAATGACATCATCTTCAGGTGACCTAGGTGAATGACATCATCTTCAGGTGACCTAGGTGAATGACATCATCTTCAGGTGACCTAGGTGAATGACATCATCTTCAGGTGACCTAGGTCAATGCCATCATCTTCAGGTGACCTAGGTGAATGCCATCAACTTCAGGTGACCTAGGTGAATGACATCATCTTCAGGTGACCTAGGTGAATGCCATCATCTTCAGGTGACCTAAGTGAATGACATCATCTTCAGGTGACCTAGGTGAATGACATCATCTTCAGGTGACCTAGGTGAATGACATCATCTTCAGGTGACCTAGGTGAATGACATCATCTTCAGGTGACCTAGGTGAATGACGTCATCTTCAGGTGACCTAGGTGAATGACGTCATCTTCAGGTGACCTAGGTGAATGCCATCATCTTCAGGTGACCTAGGTGAATGACGTCATCTTCAGGTGACCTAGGTGAATGACATCATCTTCAGGTTGCCTAGGTGAATGCCATCATCTTCAGGTGACCTAGGTGAATGCCATCATCTTCAGGTGACCTAGGTGAATGCCGTCATCTTCAGGTGACCTAGGTGAATGCCATCATCTTCAGGTGACCTAGGTGAATGCCATCATCTTCAGGTGACCTAGGTGAATGACATCATCTTCAGGTGACCTAGGTGAATGACATCATCTTCAGGTGACCTAGGTGAATGACATCATCTTCAGGTGACCTAGGTGAATGACATCATCTTCAGGTGACCTAGGTCAATGCCATCATCTTCAGGTGACCTAGGTGAAGGACATCATCTTCAGGTGACCTAGGTGAATGACGTCATCTTCAGGTGACCTAGGTGAATGCCATCATCTTCAGGTGACCTAGGTGAATGCCATCGTCTTCAGGTGACCTAGGTGAATGACATCATCTTCAGGTGACCTTCAGGTGAATTCACATAGAAACCTTGGTCGTTGTTTAATAAATCTAGTGGTTTCAGTAAAAGGTGTCATCTTAAATTTTTAATGATGGTATACCACCAAGTGAGACTGACCAAAGTAAGTGATATGCTAGAAACTAGTTCATTAAACACATTTCGGCTGGTATTTATGGAATATATGATGCTAAAATTTTATTTCAGAGTAATTAAGGCCGATATTTCACTCGTTTTTAAGCGTTTTTCATGAGTTTTCTAAATTCTGCCAAAGTTTTGTTATTTTTTTTCAATCAGAATGCAGTCTACTGCCTCTAGATCGCTTCTTTGTAAAATCAGCTTCCATCATAAAATAGACCCTTAAACAATCAATACAATGGGAAAAGATCCGTCCATTTCATCTTCAGCATCCTCCTCCAGCACTTGGTTTCCAAAGTTCCCACTTCGTTCTGATCTGCTTTTCCAATGGATCACGCTTCTGATCCGTTAAGTTGATTGGGGACATGGCTCAGATATTGCATGGATACGATGGAAATATCCAAGGATAAAGGACTAGGAAAGGGTGAACCCTTATAAGTCCTATTATTACTATTAACCCCCTCGTTATACGGCAGATTAGATCGCGGCAATAATATTAGAGAGCTAGATTGTAGAACCGATAGGTAGTCAAATGTCGTTTTTTCCGCGCACCATTCGGGACCATAACAGCTGTGATCGTAGTCATGAATAGTTCGAATTGTGACATTAGCTAGACAGTAGATCTTTCTCATTATATTCTCTACTCTCTTATTTATGCATGATGTAAATATTGATGTTCTTATTTATGCATGATATTTGGAATCTGCAGTAGTAGTAGTCTTTGTATCCCTTGCATGTTGGAACGATTGACGATAGAATGTTTCTTGGGTATTAGATTTTAAATTGGCGCTTTGCATGTGTGGTACGCGGGTTTCAATGTAATTTCGGTGTTCTACCGTATCATTCATGCATGCCTGGTGTGGTATCACCCCCTGCCACACACCCTCTGGGTGGCTTGCAGGGTATGACGTAGATGTGGATGTAGATGAAGTCGTAAGATAATTGCACTTAAGATGCTGCACTTCCGCTATTGAAATAATTAAAACAAAAACTTGAAATCACGGACAGCACTGCCTTGAGTCCAGAGAAAAATGCTTTCTAAATATGGATCGAATGCAGTGTCTTACCTGTGTACGGCAGTGTATCTCTATTATTTTATCGCATCTGTCAGACCTAGAGACGTAGTGAGGAGTCATGATTATATTCTCTCTACGTCGCGTCGCTCTGAAAAATTTCAGTTCTAAATATCTCAAGCAGCCTAAGTCAAGCGTGTAGCCTCCTAGTCTCTCTATGGGCTCCCACCTTAATCCCTCTAAAAGGTGTGAGACAATATATGTACGCTCGTAGCAGTTTTTAACGAAGTTCGCTGTTTTCCATTGTATTTTTTAACATGTTTTTGGTTAATTCTTTATGACCAGGTTCCCAAATGCTCGCGGCGTATTCGTGGTGCGGCCTAACCAGAGCGAAGTGGTATATTGTAAGTAAAGTAGAAGACATGATTGCCTTCATTACCTTCAAACGCTCTATCCTTCCAAATAAATATGTTTCCGCCACCCCTGGGCCGCCTCAGCTGCCCCTGGATCCGCATGCACCTCCACCCCTGGCTGGCCCATCGCCCTCGGAAGACGTGAGGAGAGTCAGGGAGTGGGGGAAGGACATCTGAAAAAAATCCTCTTTCCTCAGAAGAAACTTGCGAGAACTTTCTCTCCCTCACTCTGGAGCCACACCCTTATTCCGGTGGAGACCCTTTTAGAGGGAGAGAGAGAGAGAGGAGTTGAGGAGGGTACGAGTTAGGGTCTGCCCGGAAAAGATCCCTTAACGCATCACACCGGCGTGGATATTTAGCGATGGGAGCGATTCGTCTCCTAGTGAAGGTTATTTTCCAAGGTCAAAAAACATAATTTAAATCTATGAAATATTGTTACATGCAAACAAATACTCAAATTATATCAGTTTAGGTCAAGCAATGAGGTAATTTATTTATTTTCTTTACGATTGAAATTAGTCATGCAGGATATTTGCCACAAAACTGTTAGACTGACACCTGGCGTCCCACAAGGAGGCATAATCGGTCCCATGTTGTTAAATATATAATATTTGATACTCAATACTTATTACGTAAGACTGATATAAGCAATAAGATAATGCATTCATATTATTTATGATTGAAATTGAGTAATTCAAGAAAATTTGTCGAAATATATTTGGAATTATATACGGAGTCCCACAAGGAAGCATGATCGGCCTCATGTTATTACATATTTAATTAATTAATGCATGATACTTGTTACACATAATCGATTTAAGCATTAGTTTTTTTAATAAACTCTTCTCCGGCTCTGCACCAGGTGATTGGCTTCACGTTTGCCGACGTTTCGGAAAACGACTTGTTTTCCATTTTCAAGGCGTGTTACTCTGCCCGTGTCAGATTGTAAACATTAACATTAACATGATTGTAACTGTAGTTTTGTTGCAGATATAATTTACGATATGTTAAATAGATATAAGATAAGGAATTCATATTATTTATGCTTGAAATAGAGTAATGCACTAAATTTAACACACAAATGTTTGGAATGATATATGGAGTCCCACAAGGAGGCATGATCGGTCTCGTCTACGTCTACGTAATACCCTGCGAGCCACCACGAGGGTGTGTGACAGGGGGTGAAGATCACCAAACATGCACTATTGACATGCAAGTAGGATATTTAATGAAGGCATGCTAGATAATAGGGTCATATGGTTAGTATCTACATAATAAGAAAGGGATTTTTGGTTGTTCTTACATGAGTCATGCACTACAGACTACTCTAACTGTATTTCACCCACCTATCCCTTTGTTACGCTGCCTATTGTTCTCTCTTATGGTACGTGGGAAAAATGACATTTCAAATCCATCGGCACGACAATCTATCTCTCTAATCTTGTTAATCTGATCAAACCTAGCATAATACGCAGGGGTTCTCAATATATATCTAACGTCATCTGTGAACAAATCGGTTTCGAATTTACTTAAAAGGTTTAACCTAAATTTTAACTTGCGTTCTGATAGTTCTTCCCATCCAAGTTCTTCTATTAAACTCGTAACACTTATACAATTATCATAGCGGCCTTTAACAAGCCTAGCGGATCTCCTTTGCACGCGCTCTAATTCTTTTATCATACCTTCCTCGTACGGATCCCATATACTAGCGGCATATTCTAAATGAGGCACGTAATGAGGTAATTTATTTATTTTATTCACGATTAAAATTAGTCATGCACGATACTTGTCACAAAACTGTTAGACTGACACCCGGCGTCCCACAAGGAGGCATAATCGGTCCCATGGTGTAAATAAATGAGGTCTCATGTTATTGCATATATAATAAATTAATACATGGTACTTGTTACATCACCAAGATCTGCGATAAGATTATGCATTTACGTCATGCATGATGAAAAATTATTGTGTACGACATTTGTCCGAAAATTGTTTGATTAACATTCAGCGTCCCAGAGGAGGCACGATCGGTCCAATGTAATCACAAAATTACATCAAGAATTATGACTCGTTAGTATTTTTTGGTATGAGCTGTTTCTTGACAATTTGGTGAATTAGGTTATGATTAAGCGAATTGCATAATTCACTTTTCAAATTCATTGCAGATAAAGAGTTGTATTCGCACTTGCCCCCTTCTCATGGAAATCACATTTTACCACTCTGTATAAGTAATTATGTGAATCACACTTAATTTCAACAGTTTTCCCGGTTATAAGGGTGTGATTACAAGGTGCATAATTTTTAATTGCATTTTTACATCTTCATCTACATAATACCCTACGAGCCACCGCATGGGCTCGTGGCAGGGGGTGTTAGGGCACATTCACGGAAAATACGGCAGGAATATGTTTTTCAATTTTTTTTCGTGGACACTTGTATGACGATTTACCCAAGTTATTATCCACTCTCTGATGAAACACCATCTTTGTATGCCATACTGAACGTAATACTTTGAGAGTTACAGTGCGTAATATTGTATGCAATGTTTTGTGCGATATTGCATGAAATGTTTTATGCAGTTTTTTGTGATATCATGCGTGAAATATATTTCGAAATATTGTCCGTAACATTGTGTGTAAAAGTTGTATTTTTTAAAATGAACGAATAATTGTTAGTCAAAAAAAAAGTGTGACATTTGATCAAATTTCATGCACTTACGTCATATTGAATGCAACACATTGTATGTAACATTAAATGTAACACTTTGTGTATAAAATTGCGTATTATTCTACGTAATGTTTCAGCAATATGACATGAAATATTGTATGCAATGCTTTGCCTGGTCTTGCATGAAATATATTACGAAATTTTGCGCGTAATACTGTGCGTATAAAAATATAATTTTTGATAATGAACGAAGAATTGTATATATTAAAAATTGTGACATTTCTTCGAAGTTCATGCACTTACGTCGCATTGAATGCAACAATTTGTATGTTATATTGAACGTGACACTTTTTGTATAGGCCGCTTTACACGATACATTTTATTGTACAAATTATTGTTTCATAGAATGTAAAAGAAACGGAATGTAAATAGAGCAGATTCTATATCCCGTCAAGTCATTCAGACAATCATACAATTTGCCGCTTTACACGGTACAAATTTCCTCGTGCAAGATTTCATACATTCGTTTGTACAATAAAATGTACCGTGTAAAGCGGCCTTATTAAAGTGTGTATTATTGAACGCTACGGCTCATGAAATATTGCATGAAATATTGTATGCAATGGTTTGTCTTGTATGAAATATATTACGAAATGTTGTGCGTAATAATGTGTAAAAATTTATTTTTTGACAATGAACGAAGAATTGTATATAGTAAAAAAATTGAGGCATTTCATCAAAGTTTAGACACTTGTGTAAGATTTTTGCCTCGAGTCTGAATTGAATAACACAAAGGAAGGATGGGCAGATTCCGATGTTCCGGGAGGAATCGACGCATCGATGTTTTCTTTTCCAAACTTTATTTACGATTCCTTTCACCGAAATACTTTTCTTCCAAGTTTCTTTCCGTCCTCATTTCCTCCTCTCGTCTTCATTTCCTTTTTCGTAGTTATGCTCCTGCCCGCTCCGCCATTTCAGTTCGTCCCGTCCGCCATGCCATCTCGCGGAGCCCGGAGGAAACAGAGAGAGACGTTGCGGGTTGGGGGTAAACTTTTCGTGTTATTTTATTCCATTCCGAGGAATAGGGGTGGACGCAAGGCAGGGGGGTGTCTTTCTTTTTTTTTCCTCCCGGATAAGGGTGCACGGGGGGTGGTGGATTCCTCCAGTTATGGGGGATGAAGCAGGGGGGGACACAGGGGGTAGTTTCTGGTCGTCGTCCCCCTGGAGGAAATTCCAAAACCAATACACTTGCAGAAAATTACGGAAAACTTTCTCACTCTTCGCCTCACACTCCAAAGACATAAAAAAGAAACATCGCATCGATGCGAGCAAATGCGTATCGCTGTCGAAAAGAACCTGAATAAAACGAATCGTTCCAAACAAATGAGGTGTATTGAGAGGGCGCTGACTATGATGGTCAATTAAACATTGTTGACAATACTAGATAAACCCGGCCGCGCTTCGCTGCGGCTCAGACTGATATTAAATACATGCCCATCACGCCGTTCCCTTCCGTGGTAGGCACAGTCAAAATGTTTCACTCGTTAATATATAATTGTACTTCCAGTCCGTATCCTGATGGGCCAACCTTATTCAGCTTCCGCCGCCCATCGTGCCTTCAACCGTCTGAGGCAACATTCTGACGTTTAGCAGAGTGTTGTAATAGAGATTGCAAGGTTACCAGCCTTCTCAGTACCCGCACCACGTGCAGCTTTCCCTGCTAACGGTTACGGCGCTCCACCGGTCAGTTTTGGCACATTTTCGCCAGTATCTATGCCACAAGAGAAACCAAAGCATAGTAACACCCTAAGCCCGCTTTCCCTATTCTGCTCGAGCTAGGATCCCTTCTGAAAGGAATACCTTTAGAGCCGGCATACTGTAGCCCGCGACCCGCCACTAGGAGGTACTATATGCGGTATACTGACACACCGAGTCACTGATATGAAATAAATGGGAAAATACCATTGCGAACATAGATTCACCGAGAAAACACAACACAATCTATTTAATACCCTGCTGTGCGGTGATGTGGCCATGTTCAGCTTCAAAGCGATCCAATGGCTGACGTATTTTCAACACAATTACTCGAGGTCGAACGCTAGAACAGTTAAAAATGTTACGCTGTGCTTTTAAACAATCAGCCGTTCATTTAAAAGGGCAGAAACTGAGCAGATTCTTTTAATTATTTGCAAAAAAATTAAACAGGCTCATTCTAAGTTTCCTTTCGAACGATTTTCGGTAAAAAATATTGTAAAAATGAGGAGAATCCTTACCACAAAGCCTGAACATCGAATCGATGCGAGAAAATGCATATCGATATTGAAAAAAACCTGAATAAAACGAATCATTCCTAACAATTGAGGTGTAAGGAGAGGGCGCATCTATTGACTATGATAGTCAATTTAACATTGTATACAATTCTAGCTAAATCCGGCCACGCTTCGCTGCGGCTCAGATTGATATGAAATGGATGGGAAAATACCATCGGGAACATAAATTCACCGAGAAAACACAAATCATTCTATTTAACACCCTGATTTGCGGTGATGTGGCCATATTCAGCTTCAAAGCGACCCAATGGCTGACGTATTTTCAACACAATTACTCCAGGTCGAACGCTAGAACAGTTAAAAATGTTACCCGGCGCTTTTAAACAGTCAGCC
Organism: Ceriagrion tenellum; assembly: GCA_963169105.1. NCBI lineage: Eukaryota > Metazoa > Arthropoda > Insecta > Odonata > Coenagrionidae > Ceriagrion > Ceriagrion tenellum. The sequence continues at coordinate 4,187,798 of OY720645.1, forward strand.
GTTCATTTAAAAGGGAAGAAACTGAGCAGATTCTTTTAATTATTTGTAAAAAAATCCAACAGGATCCTTCTAACTTTACTTTCGAACGATTTTCGGTTAAAAAATATTGTAAAAATGAGGAGAATCCTTACCACAAAGCCTGAACATCGAATTGATGCGAGCATATGCATATTGAAATTTGAAAAAAACCTAAATGAAACGAATCGTTTCTAACAATTGAGGTGTAAGGAGAGGGCGCTGACTATTTATGGTCAATTTAACATTGTATAGAATACTAGCTAAACCCGGCCAAGCTTCGTTGCGGCTCAGATTGATATGAAATGAATGGGAAAATACCATCGCGAACATACAATCATCGAGAAAACAAATCATTCTATTTAATATTCAGCCTTGCGGTGATGTGGCCATGTTCAGCTTCAAAGCGATTCAGTGGCTCCAAAGAAAAGAAAATATCTAACGTAGAATCTATTTAATACTTAGGCGTCACCATCACTGAAGACATGTCATGGGGGAAACACATCAGGGAAATAACTAGTGTAGAAAACCGTAGATTAGGATTCGTAAAAAGGGTTCTAGGCAAATGCGATGAGAGAGTACGAGAAAGAATCTATTTTTACACTTGTCAGGCCTCATTTAGAATATGCCGCTAGTATATGGGATCCGAACGAGGAAGGTATGATAAAAGAATCAGAGCGCGTGCAAAGGAGATCCGCTAGGTTTGTTAAAGGCCGTTATGATAATTGTATAAGTGTTACGAGTTTAATAGAAGACTTAGGATGGTAATTACTATCAGAACGCATGGTTAAAATATAGGTTAAACCTTTTAAGTAAATTCGAAACCGATTTTTTCGCAGATGACGTTGTATATATATTGAGAACCCCTGCGTATTATTCTTGGTTTGATCAGATTAACAAGATTAGAGAGATAGATTGTCGTACCGATAGATTTGAAACGTCATTTTTCCCTCGTACTATAAGAGAGAAGAACAGGCAGCGTAGCAAAGGGATAGTTAGGTGAAATATAGTTAGAGTAGTCTGTAGTGCATGATGCATGTAATAACAACCAATAATCCCTTTCTTATTGTGTAGATACTCACCATCTATCTGCATGTGACCCTGTTCTCTAGCAAGTCTCCCTTAAATATCCTACTTGCATGTCAATAGTACATGTTTGGTGATCTTCACCCACTGCCACACACCCTCGTGGTGGCTCGCAGGGTATCACGTAGATGTAGACGTAGACGTTGATCTCTTCATAGCTCCTTCCATTTTTTATGTTTTTTCCAGCATTCCGTACCTCCTCCTTCCCCTTCCTCTCCTTCCCTTCCATTTTCCCTTCTGTAATTAATTTCTCAAGAATACTATTCCTCCTTAAAATATTAATCCAATCCGATCCAGTCTTCCTCATTTCAATTTCTCTCAAAAATTATCACTCTTTTCCTCTTCAATCCTCCTCAGCACCTCATCATTCCCAATATTCTTATCTTCCCACCCAATTCTATCCATTCGCCGCCAAAGACACATCTCAAAGCTTTCCTGGTACTTTTCTTCTCTCTTCTTCGAGGTCCATGTCTCGCATTCGCACAGTACAATACTCCATGTGAAGCGTTTTGCAAATCTTGTTCTCACATCTGTCCAGACATTCCTCGATGTCACCAGTTCTCTGATCTTGCTAAATGTTACTTTTCCCTGCACAATTCTGCTTTTAATATCCTCTAAACAGTTGCCGTTCCGAGTAACTATACTTCCCAGGCTATTGAAGGAACTTACTTGTTCTAATTTTTCCTTAGAAGGAACTGTGAACAAGAGAAAAGGAACGAATCCCAAGAAGGACCGGTTCACAGGGTGAACGAGTTTCCACAAATAAACGGATTTGCCCAACCTCTGGGCCGCACGTGACTGCCATCTATGAACAAGCCACTCTCTCTACGCGTGATTGGATACTTTTCACTTAAACAGCTTCAAATACTTTGATGAAATTTTAGATTGCATTTGAAATTGGACGAGAAAATAAGAAGATTAATTGGGGAAGGTCTCGTGGTTGGCAATATTCATTTTATGTTTAAAAATTCCTTTATAAATTCAGACTAATTTAACATAGGTCTTACGGTAACCAAGGTGACCACGCATTAGACGATAAAAGGTAAACAGAAGACAGTCGTAACAGAATATAGAGAGCAATATCGATTGTAGATTACCGATTATACACTGGTTGCATGATCTAACGGAAAAACAGTTCAATTAAGGGTTTTATTTATGTTGGAAGGTACTTATAGGAAGGGATGTTGAACAATATCAATACATTTATTTTAGGGTGTGGACAATTGTCATTACATTTCAGCTCATATATGGCATTGCAATGTTACATCCACATTCATCTACATCTACATAATACCCCGCGAGCCGCCTCATGGGCGTGTAGCAGGTAGTGTTAGGTCACCAGCCGAGGAAATGTGTAAGATTTTTTTAAGATGAAATGGTGACATTTGTTATAGGAGTGTATTTAGTGATGCCCGCCTTTTATTTCGGTCACTTATTGTTCGCGGAAAAAATGAGTTTTTGTAATACCTATCTGTTAATGGCAGAGTATCTCTCTTATTTGATCGCATTTGTCAGACCTAGAAATGTAGTGGGGAGTCATTATAATATTCTCTCTATGTCGCCTTGAAAAATATCAGTTCTGACTACCTCAGGCAGCCTAAGCCCAGCGTGTAGCCTCCTAGTCTCTATACGGGCTCCCACCTAAATCGCTCTAAAAGTTGTGAGACACTATGTGAACGCTCGTATTGCAGTTTTTAACGAAGCGCGCTGCTTTCCTTTGTATTTTGTTAATTCTTTTGGTTAAATCTATTTCGCCTGGGTCCCAAATGCTCGTGGCGTATTCGAGGTGTGGCCTAACTAGAGCGAAGTATAGCATCTCTCTTTGACTTTTTCATCCGAGGACCTATTTTTATTAATATGCGCTTAACAAAACATAATTTCTTTAATGCTGCGCCATATATGTTCTGTAAGTGTAATCCCCACGATATATCAGAAGTTTAGGTAATTCCAAGATATTTTATTGTATCTGAAGATTTGATGTTTACTCCACCCACAGTATAGGTATGGCATTGGTGTGACGACTTTCGCAGGAAGTAAACTGTGGTGCATTTGCTGATATATTATTCTAGCCTCCACTCCTGGCACCACGTGTGAATGTTGTTAAGGTCCGATGACAGAGCTTCAAAGTCCGCGTCTTCGCTCAATTATATGTTTACATATGTCTAACAATACTACTAAAAAACTCTGCGTGTATTGATGAATAAATAACACTTGTCATTTTGACCCAAACGTGAATTTAAATTCATTTTTTATTTCATTTTCAATGGGAGCAGGATTTCCTCCCGTGTGTTTTATTCATTTTAACATGCCTTTATGTCCAAAAAATTTCACCTTCCTGGAGGAATCCGTACATCAGTTTTTTTAGAATTTACCTAGAACGCCCATACGGGTCATTTTGACCCAGATATGTATTTGCACTTTGTATGATCACCAAAACTTCTTTTTTATTAGTGTTTATTAGTTATTCTGCTGCACATTTTGTCCACCCCACTCTGTCCTATCTTCCTCATTCGGTTACCTTCCATTCCTGGATCACCTTTCAAAAATATTCTCATATTTCCACTTCGTATCCCCACCCTTCTCACTTTTCGTCCGGTCGATTCATGGCATATTTAGTAATTAATTTGTTGGCAGTGCACAGAGTACTTTAGCACTACTTTATAGTACAGAGAATACAATATTGCTCCTCACTGACGTATGGACTATGCTCACTTTGTTGCCACCAGCTCTACTTTTTCTCTCCGAATGACAAGTGGATAATACAAATTCAGTCTTCCTCTTTGTTCCAGAGAGTGAAGTTTGTAGCTAAAGTTTTTAGTTTTATGGTGATAGGGGTTTTGATGTTCTCTGTATTCAAGCATGTCTCAGAGTCGCTCATTACCATCTGTTGAAATTCGTGCGGAGCAGCAAATGATTCAGGGGGATGAGTCGGGTAGTGGAGAGTTTTTACTTCACAGCTCCAATGATGAGCAGAAGTTGGAAACTTGCAAAGAATCAACCGATTCTTCAGAAAATGACGATTAATGCGGTCAAGAAACAAGAAAGAGTGCATCTAAAGATGAGCTAAATATTTGGCAAAAGAAGTTATATTATTTTGATTAGTACATTCATATTTTTCACAACTTTGTTGTAATAGGTATGTTTCGTTTCGGTAGGACAAAAACTTTGTCATAAAACAGTCCTACATCTTGTATGTAGAGGAGGAGGACGACACGGTCAAGGATAACCGTATAAATAGTCAACGAATTGCAGGCTGTGTAGTATGCGTCTCATGCTGCCTTTTCTTCGCCAATGCAGAAATATGAACACTGACAACTTCTTAGCATTTATGTTCACATATAATTATTCTCAATGCTACTAAAAAACTCTGAGTGTACTGACGAATAAGTAATGAGTCCAAGGATGAAGCGAATCACGACGATTGCACCGCGAATGAACGTCTGTACCCTATGTACATCACGTTGAACATTCTTTAGCGCTCGCATCCACGCCGAAAGGTCAACGACCTCAAGTGTCCATAAAATGTTCACCCCCCATCCCTCAATAACTTTCCAGGAGTAAAAAACCCTTTTCTTCCCCTTGGCCTACATAAGACGCCAACTTTTGACCAAACTAGTTCCCTGAACCCTGACCCTTTCCGCGAAATTCTTTTTTAAGAAATAAAAGGAGACGAGCGGAAAAGTTCATTCAGCCGGACCAAGTTTTTGTTCCAGTGCTGCAATAGACTTTTTCCAGACGGGAGGATCACTCACACTCAAACACATACAATAAAAAAAGAGAGCGAGGGGGAAAAAAAGCGAAAATGGCTTTGAAACGGGGTTGCAAAAAGTGCCGTTTATCATTTTACGGGAGACTCCTTTAACTCTCGATTTAATTGAGGGGTTAAAATTTATGCAGGGTGGTTGGGAGTGAGGGGGGGGGGGTAGTGTGACTCAAGAGATAAGATTTCCCACAAAAAAAACTTGAACTTTATTCCCTCCGACGATAAGAATCCTTTCGAATACTTTTTTCGAAATTTTTTTTAATTTCAAGTTTTGCCTAATTTTTTTTTTTATATTTTCCTCGCGGTGAAAAAATTTTTTATTTTTTTTTTCGAATGACCCGCCTCAAAAGTTTGCCTTTACACACTGATCTATCCCAAAATAAAGTCGTTTCAATGAACTTTCTCTCTGTTGGCGCCTAAAACTTCCGCATTTTTTCAAACTTTTTTACTGCCGTCTCACAAGGTCAAGGAAGCACGCTATGAGGATCTATTCTTTTTACCCTCGTCAAGCGATTGAGGGAAAAACTTTGGCTTTAAATATGGCTTTCACATGGTTTATCAAAACTGTTGAAGAGCAGGCTTCCGTCAAGAAACACAATAATTAGGATATACCTAGCGATTAACCAACCTGTTCTCATGTATGGATCAGAAGTTTGGACACTGGCAGAGTACACACAGAAATAGTTGTTAACTTTTGAAAACAAGATATTAAGAAGAATATATGGACCAACTCTTCAGCAGGCTTCCGCCAAGAAGTACAAAAATTAGGATACACCTAGCGATTATCAAACCTGTTTGCTTGTACCGGTCACAAGTGTGGACACTGGCAAAGTACACCAAGAAAAATTTGTTAACTTTTGAAAACAAGATATTACGAAGAATATATGGACCAACTCTTCAGCAGGCTTCCTCCAAGAAATACAAAAATTAGGATACACCTAGCGATTATCAAACCTGCTCGCTTGTACCGGTCACAAGTGTGGACACTGGAAAAGTACACCAAGAAAAATTTGTTAACTTTGGACAACAAGACATTAAGAAGAATATATGGACTCAAGCAGGAACACGCTGAATAACAAAAAACAGAGAATTCAGAGATTTATACAGAAGACCTGATGTTAAGGCCGTGGTTAGAAGCAGAAGGATAAGATGGCTTGGTCATCTCAGGAGAAGAGAAGATGATACAGCCATACGAAGAGTGTATAGGGGACACGCAGAAGGAAGACGCTCACCAGGGAGGCCAAGAATAAGATGGGATGACCAATTAGCCAATGATGTGAGAAAATTCTGGAGGCAACTTGTACCCGAGACCAAAAATCAGCTTGGACTTGAGTGGTACCTGGAGTAATTACCCGTGTGATATTACATCATGGTTGTCTTTACGCTGGTTTTGATGACGTGATATCACGTCAAGGACACCGTTAGTGTTCCAGCTTTCACTATGGAACATTCACTAGGCCCCCTAGTGTAAACTGGAACCCACACGGTACCTATGACGTGATATTACGTCATCAGCACGAGCGTAAAAAAAAACATGACGTGATATTACGTCATGGTTGTCTTTACCCTGGCTTTGATGACGTAATATCAGGTCAAGGGTACCGTTAGTGTTCCAGCTTTCAATATGGAACTTTCACTCGGCCCCTTAGAGAAAACTAGAACCCTCACGGTACCCATGACGTGATATCACGTCAAGGACACCGTTAGTGTTCCAGCTTTCAATATGGAACATTCACTAGGGCCCCTAGTGTAAACTGGAACCCTCACGGTACCCATGACGTGATATCACGTCATCAGCACGAGCGTAAAAAACCCATGACGTGATATTACGTCACGCCGCACTCAAATGGTTAAGTAAATATGGTTTTAAATGTATGAATTGTACGGATTTTCGTATCTTTGTGAGCCTGAAATATTTTTCTTCAAAATGTGAGGAAATTTACATCTCGCTGAAGCAGTCTTGTGTAGTACATTTTGCGTCCATCGGAGAATGAACTCAAGTGGTTTACATCCCGATGAGGAGGCATTGTTACGCGGTCCACCAACAATGCCTGCGTGGCTACCTGTGTTAAAGTAGGTGGTTTGAGCGAAATATCATTTCATCCATCAATCAATGAGTTTGTTCTCATTTTCAAGACAAATATCTCACCCTTCCAATGACACCAAATTTTTAAGCCCTTACTTGCATAACTTTCCGAGAAATTTGCCAAAAAATACAACAGCCATTTTTACATGGGAAATGGAACAAGTATGCACTCTAGAGAGACCTTATTTAACAAATGTGGTCTTTCTAACACTAAGATCTCGTCAAAAAATCAACAATGTGTTGTATGCATGTTTTCTCAACTATTTTTGAAAATTAATCATATCGTCTCCGCAGTAAATGCGTCTGGATCACGATTAACCTTCCGTTTTGGAAGGAGTTTCAAACGCACCGCGTGAAAAAAATAAGTCAAGTTAAAGACTTATTTAGATATTTTCATTTGATTACTTACAATTTCTGTCATATAAAACTATATCATTGCACCATTAATAATGCAATATTTAATTGACGTGTCCTACAGCTGGTGAAAATAAAACATATAATTCGAATATTGTATAAAAAACTAACAGCGTGACGTTTATATGTTTTCTCAACTATCTTAGAAAAAACATATTGTCACTGCAGTAGGTCCTTGGGTATCCAATACGTTCCTTTTTCTTCGGATAAAACATTTCATGATCCTTTTCCCGAACAGAGGCAGTCTTCTCCATCCTAAGGTACCCACTTCCTTACGTAAGACGCGTTTAAAAAAATCCTTACGTTATGAAGGAGTTTCAAACGCACCGCGCGAAAAAAATGAGTCATGTTAAAGACTTATTTAGATATTTTCATTTAATAACTCACCATTTCTGTCATTAAAACTATATCATTACACCATTAATAATGCAATATTTAATTAACGTGTCCTACAGCTGGTGAAAATAAAACGTATAATTCGAATATTGTCTCTATTATGACTAGGGTACTAGCTCGCTCGGACTACCTTAAGGTAGATCATCGTTAAAATCCTTAAAAATTATCAATTTATAGAACGGTCACGAGTAGAAATCGCCTTCATACAAGCTGTCTGAATGACGTAGTCAATTTTATGTCAGTTGGACTTCGTAGGCAAATCTGAATATGGTTTTGGCAAGGCGACCTGAAGGGATAATGGCGAATCAAATTATTGTACGCCCTACGGAACAGTACATGAAAACGTTCGTGTGGGGCATGGCACTCTATAGATCGGAAACGTGGACCATTTGGAAAAACAGACCACGACAAACTAGAAACATAAGAAACCTGGTGCTGGAAGAGGATGCTGAAGATGAAATGGACGACCAAAATACGAAGTGATGAGTTTCAAGGAAGAGTTGAAGAGGAACAGACCATCGATAAATGGAACCCTATAAACAGGAGAGAAGAACCAGATGGATTGTGAACACTCCAGAGACACAATGGATTATGTGAGGAATATAAAATTGAATGTAATATAGGGGGAAACGTTCCAAGATAGAGGTAGACCCAGGAATAAGTTCGTGTATCAAGTAAAGAGGAAAGTACATAAGGAAGAGATACTAGGAAGTAAAGGGAACTGGAATTATTTGTAAGGATAAGATTCAAAGGACTGCTGTATTAACCAATCTTTCCATTGGACAACCTATGAATGACATTCTAATGATCGGAAACGTGGACCATTGGAAAATATTAAAAGGGAACAGAAACCTGGTGTTTAAAAGTGATTCTGATTATGAGGTGAGCTGATAAAATTCATTTATGACTTCCTTATTTTGATCAAATATGGGAGTTATGGTGGAATCTGTATTTTATTCATTCTCAATAACATGCCATGATTTTAATAAACATTATAAAGTAATGTTTCTATTATTGAATGGTATAACATATTACTAGGTTATTGTAAATTAAAAAAGATTTATTAGTTTAAAAATTATGATTTTTTATGCTCAAATGCACTGTCTTAATGGCTGTGCGATCTCATCGCTTCAAATAATTTGTTAAATCTCAAATTCCGCCCAAATAATATTGTTAAAAAACTTGTACAAGATACAATAGATATTGTGGCACCTGATATATCTTCCCCAGCTTAGGTCACTAAAAATATTGCCCAGATATCTAGGTTCGATTTTCGTCGGGTCACACAGCCGGCATATCTATCTATCTAACTAACTATCATAGTATCTAACTAACACTTCAGTACATTTAACAAGCCTTTAAAAAAACGGAATTTCCTACCCCAGGTTCGTCATTAAAATTTCCAAACATTGCATTTAACGAATAATGTGGAACGAAGTCACTTGCAAGGGTGCATATACACCAGGAATGAAATTCGCTATGAAAAAATCATTTGACTTGACCGGGATTCGAACCCAGATCTGCCAATTGCAGGTCAGGTGTGTTAGCCAGTTACACCAATAAATCATCTTTCTTCGAGGCGATCTTTAAAGTCAGATTTTTGAAGGATTTATATTTCACCGAGGACTCATTAGAGGTGATTTCACGCTTTTTCAGCTAAATATTTAGAGAAATAACGTACTTTATATACTATTTCTTATCACGTTTCCAAGAAATTTACAAGAAGTTTCTTTGTGGTGATTCATTTGTACGGAGAAATTCTTTTGATTTACCATAAGTTGTAAAAGTGACGTATCTAACTAACAACTTTTTAATCTGTCTCACAATATCGACAAGAAACAGTCAATAATGCTTCTAACTACACTGAGTTGAAGTCGTTGACAAATATATATATGAAGGAGTCGAGGAAAAGGTAGCCGGACAACATTTGTAGTCACACTGAGTTGTCATTGCCAACTGTTTATTGTCATCGTGCGCGAAATAAATTATGCCAGTGCGCTGCGTTCAATCGACAACAGGATTTTTTATTATAATTCGTAAATTCTTACATAATTCCCATTGTAATATTTAGGATACGACTTCACGATTCGTACAAACTTCTTCACTGCTCTCAATTCGAACTGAGCAAATGTTATAATACAATAATACAAGATTTATTGGCTCTAGGAAAGAATTCCTTAAAAATTATGATTTTTTTATGCTCAAATGCACTGTCTTAATGGCTGTGCGATCTCACCGCTTCAAATAATTTTTTAAATCTAGATTTCCGCCCAAATAATATTGCAAAAACTTGTAAATATAGGGGCATAATTACAACTCAGGCAAATAATAATAACAATAACATAGAAAACATGTCACTATTTACAAGAATATTATCTAATCACAGCACTTGCCCACAAAAAATATTACAATTCCATGCTCAATACATTGTACTCAAAGAATTCCTTAAAAATTATGATTTTTTAATGCTCAAATGCACTGTCTTAATGGCTGTGCGATCTCACCGCTTCAAATAATTTTTTAAATCTAGATTTCCGCCCAAATAATATTGCAAAAACTTGTAAATATAGGGGCATAATTACAACTCAGGCAAATAATAATAACAATAACATAGAAAACATGTCACTATTTACAAGAATATTATCTAATCACAGCACTTGCCCACAAAAAATATTACAATTCCATGCTCAATACATTGTAGCAATCACCAAGGTAGCATATTCATGAATTTAATCCAAGATATTTAACAAAATATTAACTATCACTGAGATTATAAGAGAGCAAGCATTTTTTTAAATCTTTCTGTTGACTTGAATGTTTTTCAGCGTTTGCGGAATCGAATTCCATACAATGCATGAATTTACATAAAAAGAGTTAGGATACATAAATCGTTCTGTGGCAGGGTACAAAAAAAATGTTACCCTTTATATGTTAAATAACGAGAAACCGATCATCTACATATCTACACAATACCCCGCGAGCCGCCGCATGGGCGTGTGGCAGGGGGTGATCGGTCACCAGCCGTGTAAAGGTGTAATATTTTTGAAGATGAAATGGTGACATGTATTATGCGGGAGTGTATTTAGTGGAGATCATTTTTTATTGTAGTCGCCTACTGTTCGTGGATATAAAGAGCTTTAGTACATATCTGTTGATGGCAGTGTATCTCTCTTATTTTATCGCACCTGTCAGACCTAGAGATGTAGTGATGATAATATTCTCTCTGTGTCGCTCTGAAAACTATCAGTTCTGAATTACATTGAAGCAGCCTAAGCCTAGCGTGTAACCTCCGAGTATCTCTAGGGGCTCCCACCTTAATCATTCTAAATGTTGGGAGACACGATATGTACGCTCGTAGCAGTTTTTAACGAAGGGCGCTGCTTTCCTTTGTATTTTATTAATTCTTTTGGTTAAATCTTTATGACTTAGGGTCCCAAATGCTCGCGGCGTATTCGAGGTGTGACCTAAACAGAGCGAAGTATAGCATCTCTCTTTGACTTTTTCATCCGAGGACCTATTTATATTATATGTTTAAAAAATAACAAGTTTATTTAATGCTGCGGCACATATGTTCTATACCATATCAGAAGTTAAGATAATCCAAAGATATATTACTGTATCTGAAGATTACCATTGCCTAATAGCAATGTATCTCTCTTATTTCATCGCATCTGTCAGACTTGGAGATGTCGTGAGGAGTCTTGATAATATTTTATCTATGTCGCTCTGAAAAAGAGCAGTTCTGAATTTATCAAACAAACAACGCTTGTATCCTCTGAGTCTCTATAGGGGCTCCCACCTTAATCCCTCTAGAAGTTGTGAGACACTATATGTACGCTCGTATTGCAGTTTTTAACGAAGCGCGCTGCATTCCTTTGTATTTTGTTGATGTTTTTGGTTAAATCTATTTGACCAGGGTCTCAAATGCTTGCAACATATTCGAGGTGTGACCTAACCAGAGAGAAGTATATTATCTCTCTTTTACGTTTTCATCCGAGGACATTCCAATTAATATACGCTATATACAAAACCTAGTTTCTTTAATGCTGTGCCGCATATGTTCTGTATGTTTAATCCTCACGATAAATCATAAGTTATCATACTTCCTTGATTACACCGGATGTCACCATGGCTAACGTTGCAACAAAGGCCCACATAATGCTGCATTTCACCGGATACAGCTAAATTTCATTATGACAACAGTAATTAGGTGGTGAATTTTATATGATAGGCTGAGTCACATTACCTCAAGTGTAAAGGGCTTAACACTGGAACTTCCAGATTTGGTCACCTTCTGGTGCGCCCGTGGGATGTACTCGTTATATATTTCAACCTTAGCTAAAAGAAGATATTTTTTTCTAATTACAAAGCAGTTTGATCATACTTGAGGCATTGTGCGATCTTTTTTGTTTATTTTTAATGATTCAGAACCAGTTTCTCCCCAGTAACGACAAGCTACATCAATTTAACCTGGCAGTGGGCTGGGACACATCTACATCTACGTAATACCCTGCGAGCTACTATGAGGGTGTGTAGCAGTGGGTGGAGATCACCAAACATGCACTATTGGCATGCAATTATGATATTTAAGGGAGATATGCTAGAAAATAGGGTCACATGGAGCTAGATGGTTAGCATCTGCATAATAAGAAAGGGATTATTAGTTGTTATTACATGCATCATGCACTACAGACTACTCTAACTATATTTCACCTACCTATCCCTTTGCTACGCTTCCTATTGTTCTCTCTTATGGTACGCGGGAAAAATGACATTTTAAATCCATCGGTACGACAATCTATCTCTCTAATCTTGTTAATATGATCAAACCTAGCATAATACGCAGGGGTTCTCAATACATATATATCTAACGTCATCTGTGAACAAATCGGTTTCGAATTTACTTAAAAGGTTTAACCTAAATTTTAGCCATGCGTTCTGATAGTAATTCCCATCCTAGTTCTTCTATTAAACTCGTAACACTTATACAATTATCGTAAAGGCCTTTAACAAACCTAGCGGATCTCCTTTGCACGCGCTCTAATTCTTTTATCATACCTTCCTCGTACGGATCCCATATACTAGCGGCATATTCTAAATGAGGCCTGACGAGTGTAAAATAGCTTTTTTCTCGTACTCTCTCATCGCATTTGCCTAGAACCCTTTTTACGAATCCTAATCTACGGTTTGCTACACTAGTTATTTCCCTGATGTGTTTCCCCCATGACATGTCTTCAGTGATGGTGACGCCTAAGTATTTAATAGATTCTACGTTAGATATTTTATTTTCTTTGATGCAATAATTATTCCGGTGAAAGCCATTCTTTTTCCAAAAGTTCATTATCGCGCATTTCTTCAAATTGACATCAGGGGAGCTGATGTTAATTTGAAGAAACGCGCGGGAAATTTGAAGAAATGGGAGGGGACCCTTGCCGTGTACAGATGTTATGGGAGGTGAAATTGTGACCTGTATTATAGGAGTGTATTCAGTGGAGCTCAGTTTTTATTGTGGTCGCTTATTGTTCGCGGAGAGAACGAGTGTTTGTAATACCTATCAGTTAATGGCAGTGTATCTCTCTTATTTTATCGCATCTGTCAGACCTTGAGATGCAGTGAGGAGTCATGATAATATTCTCTGTATCGCTCTGAAGTGCACACGTTTTGAATAGAGTAGCCTCCGAGTCTCCTAAATCCCTCTAAAAGTGGTGAAACGTTATATGTTCGCTCGTATTGCAGTTTTTTAACGAAGCGTGCTGCTTTTCTTTAGTGTTCTAATAATTTATTTGGTGAAATCTTTATGACCTTGTCCCAAATGCTCGCGGCGTGTTCGAGGTTTGGCCTAACAAGAGTAAAATGTAGGAGGTTCATGCTTGATATGAATACTATGCTTACTACGCTGTACATATGCTTACCACGCTCACTATACTTATTATGCTTGCTATACTGAATATTATAATTATTCCTGCGATACTTAATATACTTACGATGCATACTCTGATTACTACTTTTCCTATGCTTGCCAAAATTACTATAATTACCATACTCATGATGCATACTCTGCTTACCTTGCTTGCTTACTTCCCTTGGATTGGATTGGATTTTTGGGGAGGAGACCAACAGCTAAGGTCATTTACGCCTTAGGATATAGGTAAGGGATGGAAACCCGGCGTCGTCATTAGCCTGCTCCTAACGAAAGGCGCCAAGGGGACTATGGCTTAACGTCTCATCCGACAGACGGAGTACTGCACTTGAAGTGCCCTCCACATGACACTAGGGTATAGGTAAGGGAGGAAGGGTGGATGGAAACCTGGCGTCGGCATTAGCCTGCTCTTAAAGAAAGGCGCCAAGGGGACTATGGCTTAACGTCTCATCCTACAGACGGAGTACTGTACTTGAAGTGCCCTCCACAAGACACTAGGGTATAGGTAAGGGAGGAAGGGTGGATGGAAACCCAGCGTCGGCATTAGCCTGCTCTTAACGAAAGGCGCCAAGGGGACCACGGTTTAACGTCTCATCCGACAGACGGAGTACTGTACTTGAAGTGCCCTCCACAAGACACTAGGGGAAAGGTAAGGGAGGAAGGGTGGATGGAAACCCAGCGTCGGCATTAGCCTGCTCTTAACGAAAGGCGCCAAGGGGACCACGGTTTAACGTCTCATCCGACAGACGGAGTACTGTACTTGAAGTGCCCTCCACAAGACACTAGGGGAAAGGTAAGGGAGGAAGGGTGGATGGAAACCCAGCGTCGGCATTAGCCTGCTCTTAACGAAAGGCGCCAAGGGGACCACGGTTTAACGTCTCATCCGACAAACGGAGTACTGTACTTCAAGTGCCCTCCACAAGACACTAGGGGTCTTGGGAGGGCCTTAGAGGTAAGGGAGGTAGGGGTCAAGTAGGTATCAGGGTTTCCTCTAAAAAATATCCTCCTTTCCAGGGGTTTGAACCCTGGCGGTCCGTATGGTTAGCTAGTACTCTAGCCACCATGCCGACCCGATCCCCGCTTAATCTACTTCCTACTAGTAAACGCTTAACAAAACCTATTTTATAAAATGCTTCGTTCATTTGGTAACTATGATTCCGGGAGGAAGTGCGGGATAGTCGCCTGGGGGTGTTTCTAGCACTCCATTGCAGAGTGAGCTTTGGCTACCTTAAAACTCCCGATGCGTGTACGAATCACGACGAACCGTCAGTTCTTAAGGCAGCCCGAGCGAGATAGTTCCCTAGTCATAATAGAGACCATATACTCGAATTATACGTTTCAATTTCACCAGCTGTAGGACACTTCAATTAAATATTGCATTATTAATGGTGTAATTATATAGTTTTACATGACAGAAATTGTGAGTAATCAAATGAAATTATCTAAATAAATAAGTAATCGACTTGACTCATTTTTTTCGCGCGGTGCGTTTGAAACTCCTTCAAAACGGAAGATTTATTGTGAAATCCCAAAGGTTTTACCGCGGTGACAATATGATTAATTTTCAGATATAATTAAGAAATCATACAAAATACTCGCTGTAGAATTTTTGGTGAGATCTAAGTTTTAGAAATACATCATTTTTTTTTAAATGAGATCTCTCTGGAGTTCATACGCGTCCAATTTCCAATGTAAAAAGGGCAGTTTGTATTTACTTGCAAATATCTCCTGTAAAGTAATGTGTTAAGGGGTTGAATTTTTGATGTCTATTGGAAGGGTGAGATGTTTTTCTTCGAAATGAGACCAGATTAATTGATTTGTAGGTGAAATGATATTTCGCTCGAACCATCTTAAGGTAGTCCGGAGCGAGATACTTCCCTCTGTCATAATAGAGACCATATATTCGAATTTTACGTTTAAATTTCACCAGCTGCAAAGACACGTGAATTAAATATTGCATTATTAATGGTGCAGTAATATAGTTTTACATGACAGAAATTGACTACCTTAAAAGTCCCCTCAAACATTTCTCAAGCGAACAGGAAAGGAGCTGATCTGGTCAATTCCTCAGAAGATAACGTGTCTGTTTGATTGGCTAGAAGGGGGGGAGGTAGTAGTTTCGGCTCCAGCGATGCGTACTGAAATCACTCGCTGGAGGCAATTCTCCGCTGGAAGTGCCTTCAAGGCGCTGAACGATGCTATAATACAGGCGAGGAGTCTTTTTCCCTTACGGGCGCGTACACCCCGACCGGCCAGCGTGCAAACAAAGGAGGGAACTCCGCCTTCAGATCCGAGCCATTTCAAAAACAAATAGACCCCCGTTTGAACGTCTTTAAGGGTTCCTCCCCAACATTACCCCCCTTCCCCGCAACCCTCAGATGCACCCTGATACCCTGCCGCGAAACTTTGATACGCAAAGAGGGCTGAAGAACCGGTACTGGGCAGGGAGTGTTTGATCTCAGTTCCCGGATGTATTTATATGTATATGTATATATATATATCTTCCAGCATCCACCCGGAGATTCAATCGTTCGGTAACCAAGGGGGATTGGTCTGGTCCGTTAGGGTGCCTCGTCAGCATCTTTCCCGTTCCTGCCGGCCCTGAGACGGCGCAAATTGGCCTCCCCCCGGCCCTGTTTGGCCACGCGTCTTACTTAAGGGAGTGGGTACCTGGGGATGGAGGAGACCGCCTCTGTTCGGGGAGAGCGATCATGAATGTTTTATCCGGAGAAAATGGAACGCATTGGAATGTCCAAGGACGAATCAAAAATAAGGGCATTTTTTTTGTCTTTTAGTGGTAATCACTATTGACAGAGAGATAATTTATATGCCAACATAGTTACTGTGCTCCACATGGAGGACTTAGTATACTTGTATACTTTAATATACTTTGTATGCTTAGTATACTTAGTAATACATAAACTTATCGTACATAAAATAATAAGCACAATGTCTAAACATAATATGTATACTTACTATGCTTAATATACTACCCATGCTTAATATGCATTCTGTACTTAGCATGCTTTCTATGCTTACTATTCTTGCTATTCTTACAATGTCTAATACACTCACTATCACTACTGTGCTTCAGATGCCTACTACACTATGCATACTATCCTTACCATACTTATAACGCTTAAAATGCTTACTATGAATACTACGCTTACGCCGCTGTCCATATGATTACTATAATTACTATGCCTGCCATACTTTATATCCTAACTATTTTTACTATGTCTAATATACTCACCACCACTACTGTGCTTCAGATGCCTACTATACTATGCTTACTATCCTTACCATACTTACTACGCTCACAATGCTTGCTATGAATACTACGCTTATTTCGCTATACATATGCTTACTATGCTTACTATGATTACTATGCTTGCTATACTTAATATCCTAACTATTCTTACTATGTCTAATATACTCACTATCACTACTGTGTGTCAGATGCCTACCATACTATGGTTACTAAACTTACCGTAGTTACTACGCTATAAATACAATGCTTACTACGATATACGTATGCTTACTACGCTTGCTATACTAAATATGACAATTATGCACTCTGCTTACTGTTTTTCCTATGCTAACTATGCTTGCTAAACGTACTAATTTACCATACTTACTGTTCATACTATGCTTATCTTGCATACTCTACTTGGATTGGAGTGGATATTTGGGAGGAGACCGACTGCTAAGGGCATTTTCGCCATAGGGGACAGGTAAGGGAGGAAGGGTGGATGGAAACCCGGCGTCGGCATTAGCCTGATCTTAACGAAAGGCGCCAAGGGGACAACGGCTTAACGTCTCATCCGACAGACGGAGTACTGTACTTGAAGTGCCCTGCACAAGACACTAGGGTATAGGTAAGGGAGGAAGGGTGGATTGAAACCCGGCGTCGGCATTAGCCTGATATTAACGAAAGGCGCCTAGGGGACCACGTCTTAACGTCTCATCCGTCAGACGATATACTGTACTTGAAGTGCCCTCCACAAGACACTCAAGTAGGGATCAGGGTTTCCTCAGGGAAAAACATCCTCCACTGCAGGGATTTGAACCCTGGCCACCCGTGTGGTTAGCCAGTACTTTAGGAACAACACCAACACAATCCCCGCTTATTCTACTTACTGTACTTTCCATTTTTACTATATTTAATACTAAGTTACTTAACACACTACATTTATATAGTTGGATAATAAATTCCATTCTTTATAAGTCGTTCGAGAGTGATAGAGCCATCGAATGCAATCCTTATCGCCTCTATTCTGAGAACTTGGGTCAAAATAAATATTTAATGACACATCATTTATTGTTTGAATAATCCTGCATTCGCTGTTGAAAATAGGCGACCTACTCAATAAGAATTGAAGAACGAAACATTTGGAGGTTATTCCACGAATACATTTTCAATTATCGTATTCATCCAGCCTCTAGAGACGACTACAGCGCCTTTTACATGGAACTACAGCATACTTACTTCAACTACGACATTCAGATGCTAACAAATTTCTAAAATAGGTATTCAAATTGCCATAATTCCTCTACAGTCTATGGTAACATTTCCCCTTTTCTCAAAAGCGTTCAGGCAATGAATTTACCTGCAAACTACCTCATGAGATCCCCACCGCAGACGTTCATGAATGTTTTATCAAAGGCACCCAAACGCATTGGTATGTCCACTCAATCAATAGACGTTCATTGGAGTATAAACTGTTTCACTCATGCCAAACAATGAAAAGTTTGGTAAGAACACTTTACCCATTGAGCTAGCCTTTACACTTTGCACATTGCATTCATGCGGAGTTAATAGAGAAATAGTGAATTTGATAAGTGGCTCTCTTATTCATCGAAACCAAAAAGTAGTCTTTGATGGCTTTAGCTCTCATAGCTATGGTCAAAGTCAAATCTAGTGTTCCTCAGGGAAGTATAATAGGCCCTATTTTATTCATTACTTACATTAATGACCTGAGTTCTAGAATTAGCAGTTCATTAAGATAATTTGCAGACGATACAGTTATCTACCGTGAAATAAATGAAGACGCGGATTTGGTAGCTCTGACATCGGACATTAACAACGTTAATTCTTGATGCCAGGAGTGGGGGTTAGAGTTAAATATTAGTGAATGCACCACAGTTCACTTACTATAAAATTCATCACACAAATGCCACACCTATACCGTGGGTGGAGTAAACATAAAATCTTCAGATGCAGTAAAGTATCTTGGAATTACCTCAGCTTCTGATATATCGTGGGGGTTACATATACAGAACATATGTGGCGCAGCATTAAAGAACTAGGTTTTGTTAAACATATATTTATAGGAAGGTCCGCGGATGAAAAAGAGAGATGCTGCTTTTTAGCTTAATAGGTAAGAATATTCAGGGCCGTATTCATAGTCGTTACCTGGGTGTCCCTACAGGTGTGGGGGAACCCCTTGGCTCAGAAATGGTATTCATAGTCGTTACTCAGGGGACTACCGTCCCCTAACCCTCCCCCAGGCCGTCGATTTCCTGGGTAAGGCATGAAGCTTACCCAAAGCTCCCCTAACGCAGTACTGCTGCCCACGCGTGGGACGAATTGATACTACTGTACTAATGGCAGTACACGATAATTTCAACAACTTTCCATAGTAACGTCCCCTGTTTACTAACATGGGTACTTATTGAACCATTCTCGTATTCCTCATCATTCATATTACATAAATATTTAAGTAATATTGTAAACATTCTCTCATATTCCTTCTATCATTTTTCATCAACATTTTGCAACAGTATACTGTATTATTGTTTATAGCGTGCTTAGTTACGGTGAAAACTGAGCATCGAAAACATCGAGAAGCATTCAGCGGAACCGTTCATATGTATTTTTCCGTGGGATTGATGCCAAATCTCTTACACAGGCGTCCCCTGGCTGGGTGTTAACCCAGGTAAGGTTTATGAATCGCTCAGCGTATGAGACCCCTAGGTGTTACCTGGCTAGGGGATACCCAGGTAACCCTTGGGAATACGACTATGAATACGGCTCTTAATCTAATCTACAACCGCCGGATAACATTTATCAAAGTTTAGCCTATAAATAATTGCTGATGCACATAATGATTAGCCAGTAAGAGTATATTAACTGGTCTTTTGTCTCAATAGAACTCTTCAATCTATTAACTTAGACTCCAAGCGGTCCATTGCGATTCCGCCATCTTGGCTACATACGGAGCTCATAACTACATGGCATAAGTAATGAAATCAATAAATTTATCGAATGTTTGTGCGACACTTCTTGAATGGTTGCCATGGCTAACGAGTCTCATTACTATATGAAATACTCATGTGTTGTTCCTGCAACTGAACATTAGGGGAATAAAAACAGGAATATCTGCCATCTGTCGGAAAGTTAAGGTAATATACTCTAGAAGCATGTATTTTTTTACTTTGTTATATGAATCCTACTGGATTTTTTAATAGTTTTCACCGGGAATGTATATTTTAATTAATTTAAATAACTAAAAATGTAAAATTTAGGAGAACCCATATTGATTAAATAAAATAATGTTGATTTTCAGTAATTTAACGATGAAAAACGTCTTGAAATTGCGAAATCTGCCCGTCAGCCGATAAAGGCCGCTTTACACTGTACATTTTATTGTGCATACGAATGTGCGAATTCCTTCATGAAGGAAACCCTACCGTTCAAAGCGGAAAATTGTATGATTGTCTGAATTACATGACGGGAAATGGAACACACTCTAATTTCATTCAATTTCTTGTACATTCTATGACACATTCGTTCGTACAATAATATGTACCGCGTAAAGCGACCCTAAGGTAGTCTGAGCGAGATAGTTCCCTAGTCATAATAGAGACAATATTCGAATTATACGTTTTAATTTCACCAGCTGTACAGACACGTCAATCAAATATTGTATTATTTATGGTGCAATCATATAGTTTTATATGACAGAAATGGTAAGTAATTAAATGAAAATATTTAAAATAAGTCTTTAACTTGACTCAATTTTTTTCGCATGGTGCGTTTGAAACTTTTAGAAAAAGATTTTTTGGTCATACCCAAGAACCTACTGCGGTGACAATATGATTAATTTTCAAAAATAGTTGAGAGAACATAAAAACTACACGCTGTCAGTTTTTTAATGACATCTAAGTGTTAAAAATACCTCATTTTGTAAATAATGTCTCTCTGGAGTGCATAAACGTACCGTTTCCCATGTAAAAGGGATTTCTAGCAAATATCTTGGAATATAATGTGGTAAGGGGTTGATTTTTTGGCGTCATTAGAAGTGTGAGATATTTTTCTTAAAAACGAGACCGAAATCATTGATTTCTACATAAAATGATCTTAAGTAATAATCTTAATGAACTACCTTAAGAGATAAGCTGTGTCCCAATCGCCATTTAGGCAGCTAAATCCGCAGATTTAGGGAGGACGCCATCTTGAAGTGTGTCCCAATTCGTTAGGCATCATTGGGGTGAGCGGATTTAGGTGCCTTTCTCGGGGGTGAAATTTAGGGTAGATGGAGACGGATCCTAAATCCGCCTCCATATTGAAATCCCCATCATGCAAAGCGCTGCATGCGTCGTACGAGGAAAATCGTACACAAGAAAGTAGTTGAAAAGTGGCGAACATGGCCGGCAAGTATTTTGTCTGTAAGTGAAAGAATTCTCTAATATTTCGCAACCCAACACCCGACTACAAAGGAAAAATTCTACTTATTACACTTAAAAAAACGAATTTAAATCCCAGAACACCTACACAAACTTAAATACCCCGAAAACAAAATACTAACGAATCTCCAAACAACGAAATGGATGAAAATAGTGTCATTTCACTTTCCAAATCTCACAACGCATGCGAAGGTAGCCAAAAGGCGCCAAAAATGTCTTAATTTCAGGTTTCATTTGTTTCATTCAGTCCTTTATTAATTACTCATATGTTTTTCATTCGTGTCCAGCTCGGTAGACGGCAACACTAGCGAAGGATGTCTCAAATCAAGCTCCCTTAGCGAAAGGTTTCTAAATATTTAGGTAGCCAACCGCATCCTCCCTAATGCCTAACGAATTGGGACACGGCTATAAAGGAAAATCGGGGGGAACAAATATGGCGACTAGGCCACGCCCCCATTACGGCTCCCTACGTCAGCCACCATAGTCAGCCCCGTCTCCATCCTCAATGGCTGCTCTCCTAAGCTTCTAAGAGGCGTCGTCCGAGAGATTAATCGCCATAAATCCCTTACTCAGTTTTCTCGTATTGAAGGGAAGATTTATAAGCGCCTACGAGACGTTACCACTGAGGCAAAGAGTAATGGCCGATGCTTTCGGACGATATGACGGCGATCCTTCTCATAGGGCGCGATCGATTTTTCGCCCTGTGGCACGACGTGACAAATTTCCTTCTGTGCAGCGAAGAAAATCGATTATCAATAAAATATCACGCAGATAAATAAGCACGCACCATGAATGCTTTCTTGGTACAAAAGTACACGGTACATTTTATTGTGCCGTGTACTCAGACATTCAGCTCACGTAAAATTGGTCCTAAGTTCGAAAATATGACGTCACTTCCTGACTAGCCCGTTAAAACTGTGACGTCAATCTCAAAGGAAAAACCTTTGTTTTGAAGTACTGTTTTCTTAAGATATGTGTGAGGTATATCCGGAAAGTAAGGTCTGTTTTGACACATGTTCTCAGAACAGAGTCGCTAAAGATTTCTTCCGATGGCTCCATGACTTTCGATCGACTTTGAAAGAATAAAATTTATCCTCCAAGTATGGACATGAAGTGTAGTAAGTGTGTTAAGTAAGTAAGTATGGTAATTATAGTAAAAATTTCAAGGATAGAAAGCACAGTATGTAAAATAAGCGGGGTTTGGGTTGGTGTGGTGATGTTTATTGAGCTAGGTCTCTTTACCAGCTCCTGTCAGACATTCAGCACACGTAAAATTGGTCCTTAGTTCAAAAAAATGACGTCAATTCTTGACTAGCCCGTGCCAGCCAATTTAATTAACCGTCAAGTCCGTCCAAAGGTCAAAAATGTGACGTCACTTCCTGACTAGCCTGCACTTGCAAATTGAGTTGCGTCAAGATGGTCCAAAGGTTAAAAACTTGACGTCACTTCCGGAGGATCCAATAACAGTCGTTTTTGTGCGTCACAAAGTGGGTCAAACGTTAAAACAGTGACGTCAATTCCTGACTAGCCCGTACCAGCCGTTTTAATTAACCGTCAAGTCCGTCCAAAGGTCAAAAATGTGACGTCACTTCCTGGCTAGCCTGCACTTGCAAATTGAGCTGCGTCAATATGGTCCAAAGGTTAAAAAAATTGACGTCACTACCGGAGGATCCAATAACAGTCGTTTTTGTGCGTAACGAAGCGGTTCAAACTTTTAAACAGCGACGTCAATCCCTGAGCAGCTCGCACCAGCAAATTAAGCTGAGTCCAGTTGGCTCAAAGGTTTAAAATGTGACGTAAATTCCATAATAGTCCGTTCAACCCATTTTCGATCGCGTCAAGTTGGTTCAAAGGTCAAAATAGTGACGTGACTTCTTCAATGACTGGAATAATTAGCTCGGTTATAGCCGTTCAATGTCGTTCGCTCAGAAAGAGTCAGCATAAAATATTTTCTGCTACTGTGCATTCTTATGATATCAGAATTTTTCATTTCCAGGACCTTTTCCAACGAGATCCTGCATAAAGTGTTTTTTTTTCACCCGCGAAAAATTGTTTCCCTTTAGCACACACTAACGATCATCAAAGATATCTCTTCTCCGGCCCGGAGTTAACTGACGTCAGTTAACTCCGGGGAAACAATCTGTATGCCCCGGAGGCGTTTCCGGGGCCGCGAATACCTACGCGAGGCCGGAGATTAAAGGCCCAAGCACGACGAGGATGCATATTCGCGCGGATGGCGAATTAGCATGTTCAATGCGGCGCGCGCGGTCGAAGGGAAACGATCTCATTGGCGCTCATTTTCCACCTGCGTCTTTGCGGTCACTGCGCTGATATTTTTAAAAAATGATAACACTCATCTCCCCTTGCAATGAATGGGGACATTTTTCACGAAATACATGTTATAATAACAAGTTTCCATCAGAAAAATTCAGCCTGGACCGGGAATTGAACCATGGAGCTTTGGTTTGCCGAATCAATGCGTAGACCACAACGCTTGATGCATACCTGGGATTATTGCTTCCGTGTCGTTCACTCCCATTCCCTCGTGTCGGCTATGGCCGACAATAGGTTTTTTAATCTGTCAGCTACAGCCGATATTCTTTCGTTTGCGTAGAAAAATTCACGTCGGCTATAGCCTTCTCTAGGCGCGAAAGGATTAAAATATCAGGCCTCATATTTTACCCCTTGAGTGCGGCATGACGTGACATGACGTCATGATTGTCTTTACGCTAGTGCTGATGACGTGATATCACGTCAAGGGCACCAATATTTATTTAAAAATTTAAAGGGAACATTCACTAGGCCCTCTAGTGAAGGCTGGAACACTCACTGTGCCCTTGACGTGATATCACGTCATCAGCATCTGCGCAAGGACAAATATGACGTGATATCACGTCATGCCGCATTCACAGGGTAAAGACAATTTTTTTTTTCTGTGAGAATCCCGTTGACAATTAGACAGGTGATTCGGGTCTCCCCGCGAGGTCTAAAAACCCCCCACCAGGTCTGCTTCAAGCCTTCGCTTATAACCTAGTTAGAAGAAGTGGGAAAAAGAATAACGGGAAGGGAAGGGAAGTTAGCGAACCACAACCCCTGCGAGGCTGTCGCCATGAGGCGGATTGACGTCAAAAGGACGACAATGGGCCACCGCCTCCCCACAATACTCGTATCTGTCGGGTTCCCCCAACAACGTAAGACGAGTCCCCGTCAGTCTCGCTTTGGCGAAAACTTACCGCTCATCTTTTGAGAACAGAAGGAGGCCGTTTCCCAAAAAATAGGGATTAGGTATCCCCCGAATCCCTTTTCACGGGTAGAAGCCCTGTGGTCTGCCGGAGTACGTCATCGAATCAGGGACCACCGGACACATGGAGGGTCAATTCGGACCAATTCTGGTCGAAGCGTGGGTACATCCGTCATCTCAATACCCCTCGTCTACCCTTCGTTGACTATTATGCCCCGTTTACATTGCTAGCTTTTAATCAGGTTTACTCCTAACCCTAGTAAGAGTTCGCCGTGTGAACGCAGGTTGGCGCTGACCCTAGTCAATTTTTTAACCACCCTAGAGTTACTAGGGTTACCGCTGGTTACCATCATTCAAAACGCGTGTAAACGCAGGTTAGTTTGAATAGTAGTTAAGTGATCCAGTCCGCTTGCAGCTTTTACTTGAAGCGTACAATGTATTTGGAGAGTTTCATATTGTCATATTTCGTATCCATGCGTCAGTGCCACGTTGCTTGATGTATTTTAGTGCACTAGTGAATCTTGAACCGTATATTAAGTTCAAAATTTATCTTAAAAGCGCAATCGAGATTGGGTCATGGGCAGGACATGTCAGGAAAAGTCGTTAATTCCGCTGCATATATTGAGGAAAGGACTCGAAATGGAAGTTATGTACACATACTGAACATCAAGATAACATCTTGAATTGTTTTTATCGATCATAATCGAGTGCAAATGACATAATAACGTAATATTCTCGCAGTATCTTCATGTTAAAGTATAGCGGAGTGAGGCGTAGTTCCATTAATGAAATTTACTCTCTCAATTTTCATATTTCAACGCATCAAACGATGTTTAGACATGAAATGATGTGTGTATATTTAAATACCAGCGAATGAGAAGTCTAACCACGTGAAGCATTTGCGTAGTTCAATCCTTTTCCTCGACCATACAAGTTCCGTGGATATGGCTAAAGATAGCCCGGGAAACAAATGAAACGAGACTTGCGATATTTGTAGGGCCGTGGGCTTGGTGGTCTACATCACCTTCTAAACTCGAAGGCTTCCGCGGAGTCGTTCAGATGATATTGAAGACTTTTCGGGCTCTCTTCCGCGTGTTTCCACTGTCGAGGACGACAGTTTCGACAGTGTTGCAGCTGTCTTCTTCAGGTCTGAAGACTTCTGACTTGAAGAAGACAGCTGCAATGCTGTCGAAACTGTCGTCCTCGACAGTGGAAACACGCGGAAGACAACCCAAAAAGTCTTCAAGGTAAATGTCCGCTTCCGTCACACACCTTTCAAACACTTATTCCAGGAAATTGGTGATATAAAGAATAATGACTATGACATAGATTAGTTTTTGAAGAATCACAGTACAAAACAGAAGTTACAGCAAAGATGTTAAGCCACAGATTTTTGAGATATTCACGTTAAAAAACGACCAATTTTCGTCATTTTTCCGACATTTTCGACGCCATTTTCTCAGTTTCGCGAAAGCTCCGACAGAGGGATATTTGTAACTTCACCTCTACGATATACGCAATGTACGTCTCTACATGCCTGCACCTCCTGTTTCCACCCTTCTAATGACCAACCGTCTCGAGGGAGATTTTTTCATAGAAAATATACGTCTCTACATGCCTACACTACCTATTTCCACCCTTATAATCATCAACCGTCTCGAGGGAGATATTTTTCTACAAAATATACGTCTCTACATCCCCACACTACCTATTTCCACCCTTATAATCATCAACCGTCTCGAGGACGATATTTTTCTAGAAAATATATTTCTCTACATGCCTACACCACCTATTTCCACCCTTATAATCATCAACCGTCTCGAGGAAGATATTTTTCTAGAAAATATACGTCTCCACATGCCTACACTACCTATTTCCACCCTTATAATCATCAACTGTCTCAAGGAAGATATTTTTCTAGAAAATATACGTCTCTACATGCCTATACCACCTATTTCCACCCTTCTAATCACCAATCGTCTCGAGGGAGATTTTTTCTATAAAATATACATCTCAATAACATGGAACGGGAGATGTTAGTGGGTAAACACAACTCAGCGACTGTCACGCCACGATGCGGTCAAAATTGGAAACAGTGCAATGGCGGCCGGGAAAAACGCCACCTCAAGCTTTGAAAATTTTCTATTTATCGTACATTACTTATTCCCCCAAAATTAAAATTATGACCAGATACCGGCATATTTCTAGTTTCTGTCACATAAATTTCTTGGCGATACGCTATGTGAAAAGGGTCGAAAACAATTTTTGAAGGGTGTGTGACGGAAGCGGACGTTTACCAGTCTTCAATATCATACACTACACCAGGGTTGAAATTCGCTTTGAAAAAATCATTTGACTTGACCGGGATTCGAACCCGGATCTCCCAATTGCTGGGCAGGTGTTTGTTAGCCAGTTACAACACCGAGCCATCTTCCTTCAAGGCGAATTTCGAGATGGGGGTTTATGCGAACTTGATGTTCAGGCCTCAAGTCTACATTGTAGCACATGAGACGAAGTCGTGCTTACATAGCCACTGTCGCGGTGGATAAACCCAACATATTGTCGTCAATATAACGAGTAAAATTGATGAATTTCCAAACACTGGCCGGCAGTGGCAGATCTGGGTTCAAATCCCGGTCAAGTCTAATTATTTTTTCATAGCGAATTTCAACCCCGGTGTATATTCACCCGTGCGAGTGACTTCGTATCACATCATTTGTTAAAATGTAATGTTTGTAAATTTAACCCTTTGTTTACTGACGGGACTTTAAAGTCCCACAATAAAGAATTGCTATAATAAACAAAGTATATTGATTCAAGTGTATGATATTCCGTTCCAAATGACATTCGGCTCCAAAACAGGGGAGCGCACTGGCCAGAATTTGTATCCACGAGAGGAAGATGCGTGTTCTGTGCAAAGGACAAAGTAGATTCAAGGTCGCATTCCAAATGCAACTGATTGCAAAGTTTTTCTCTGTGTTAATGAGAAGAAGAACTGTTTTTGCAACTACTACCATGCGTAATGAATGTGGTGTTTAATTCTTACTATGGAATTAAAGTGAACTGGTGAAATTGTTAAAACTGGTGAAAGGAGTTGAATCACTTATCTGATATTTTATTGATGATGAAGGTAAATGTTTATTAGCTCGGACAAGTAATTCTCTTGTTTTTTCCTTGATTTTTTAGGAAAAATAGTGCATAAAAGGACGAAAATCAATATTTATTTGTTCTTGTGTAATATTATGGTTTGATTTTTGAGTATTTTCAAATAAAAA
This sequence comes from Ceriagrion tenellum, assembly GCA_963169105.1. Lineage (NCBI taxonomy): Eukaryota > Metazoa > Arthropoda > Insecta > Odonata > Coenagrionidae > Ceriagrion > Ceriagrion tenellum. Next base: position 4,215,683 of record OY720645.1, read on the forward strand.
AGACATTTGATCCACATTTGAAAGACTTTCGTCACTTCGCCACTTTCTTATTGAAAATCTGCTTTCCAGCCCCATAGGGGATTTATTAGTCACAAATCTTGGTCAGAATTTTGACACAATTTTTGCAATAAAGTTCCGATTTTAAAAATTTCTGTAAAAAAATACTGATTCGTCATATTCTTGATACCGAAACGCAGACAAAAAAATATTCTGCAACAGGTAAATACAAAAATCATAATTCAGTAAACAAAGGGTTAATCATACACTGCCTTCTTGACTCTCCAACAAGAGGCCGCGAGCATGTTACCAAGGGTTAAATAATACATTTTAAATGCAAGTTAGTTAATCCACCATATTAACTAACATTCTAACACTAGTTATGTAAACACATGGGGCATTAGACAGCCAAGAGGGGGTTCTGTTTGTCCAACGGGCACCGGCTGGCCGATGAAACAGAGCTTTCCGTAAAGAGGGTAGGAAGCCAACAGGCGGTGAGGGTGAAGTCACAGGAGAAGCGAAGGAGCTTGATAGAAGGTAAGGGGAAATACATGTATGCTAAGCGCACTCCTTTCCGAGAGAAATAGATGCTGTGGAGACCTTTTCCACAGTTGACGGCGCCCTCTGAAATGATTTGCTATGCAAGTGGGAGAAGAATGAGAAGGGGGGCCAAAGAGGGGCGAGGAACGGGGCAAGAATGGGGCGAAAAGAGGCGAGGAGAGGGGGGCGGGGCGGGGCGAAGGGAGGGATAAAAGAAAATTCGGCCCCGAAACTTTGTCGCGTCCGATAACTTCGAGACTTCGTCTCTCCCAACCCCCAGAGGTCGTGACGGTCGCCGCCCGCTCTTCTTCTGTTTCTCTCTCTATCTCTCTAGTTCCAGAACTCGCCGCCGCAGAACAGTCGAAAAGAGGCGGGGGCGGCACAAGGCGGGCCTTCCTTCTTGCATGCATTATTCATGACGAACCCAACGCCCACAGACACACCGCACGAAAGCCACCAAACATTTCGCCCATCCTCTCTATATCCCATCCATCTCCCTCTCTTCTTCATCCTCCTTCATCCTCTCTCTCTCTCTCTGCCCCTTCGTTTCGGTTTCTTAATCCCCACTATAAAAAAATCTCACTTTCTGACGTATAGTTTGAGGGAAAAACGGTCATAAAACCAGTTCGACGTATGGTTCCTCAACCTCACGTCGATTCTCACGTTCTGACGGTTGAAAATACGAGAAGGGGAAACGCGGTCACGATAAAATTTTTAAAAAGTTGTACAAAAACGACCAATAAAACCAACTGCTCGGACATTTGTGCTTAACAAGATGGTCGCTGCATTAAAAAAAAACGCCAATCACTAATCGTTCGACTACTCGTTAGTGTAATGAATGTTCCTTCCACCTTGAATGAATGAAGTTCTGTCACCTGTCCTTAAAATCGTTCATTCGTGGTTCCAGGAGTGGGATTTAGAATTAAATATCAGCAAATGCACCACAGTTTACTTCCTGAGAAAGTCGTCACACAAATGCCATACCTATACTGTGGGTGGAGTAAACATCAAATCTTCAGATACAATAAAATATCTTGGAATTACCTTAAACTTCTGATATATCGTGGGGATTACACGTACAGAACATATATGGCGCAGCATTAAAGAAATTATGTTTTGTTAAGCGCATATTAATAAAAAAAGGTCCTCGGATGAAAAAGTCAAAGAGAGATGCCATACTTCGCTTTAATTAGGCCACACCTCGAATACTCCGCGAGCATTTGGGACTCTGGTCAAATAGATTTAACCAAAATAATTAACAAAATACAAGGAAAGCAGTGCGCTTCGTGAAAAACTGCAATACGAGGGTACATATAGTGTCTCACAACTTTTATAGGGATTAAGGTGGGCGCCCCTATAGAGACTCGGAGGCTACACGCTGGGCTTAGGCTGCCTGAGATAGTCAGAACTGACATTTTTCAGAGCGACATAGCGAGAATATTATCATGACTCCCCACTACATTTCTAGGTCTGACGGAGGCGATAAAATATGAGAAATAAACTTTCTTTGAAGCTCTGTCATCGGACCTTAACAACATTCACACGTGGTGCCAGGAGTGGAGGCTAGAATAATATATCAGCAAATGCACCACAGTTTACTTCCTGCGAAAGTCATCGCACAAATGCCATACCTATACTGTGGGTGGAGTAAACATAAAACCTTCAGATACAGTAAAATATGTCGGAATTACAATAACATCTGATCAATCGTGGGGATTAGACTTACAGAGCATATGTGGCGCAGTATTAAAAAAACTAGGTTTTGTTAAACGTATAATAGGACGGCGTACATATAAAGTCTCACAGAGGGATTAAGATGGGAGCCCCTAGAGAGACTAGGAGGCTACACGCTAGGCTTAGGGTGCTTGATGAACATAACCTCATAACATTATCCTTGCAACAATTATCTATATATGCTATACTGTGGGAGGAGTTAACATAAAATCTTCAGATGCAGTTAAAAATCTTGGAATTACCTCAACTTCAGACATATCGTGGGTATTACACTTACAAAACACACGCTGCACAGCATTAACGAAACTAAATTTTCTTAAGCGTATAATAGTAAGGTCTCAGGATGAAAAATTGAAGGAGAGATGCTATACTTCTCTCTGGTTAGGCCACACCTCGAATACGCCACGAGCATTTGGGACCCAGGTGAAATAGATTTAACCAAAAAAATGATAAAATACAAAGGAAAGCATCGCACTTCGTTAAAAACTGCTACGTACGAACATGTAGTGTCTCACTACTGTTAAAGAGATTAAGGTGGGAGCCCCTAGAGAGACTCGGAAGCTACACGCTACGCTTAGGTTGCTTGAATGGAATTCAGAAGTGATATTTTTCAGAGCGACACAGGGAGAATATTATCATGACTCCTCACTACATCTCTAGGTCTGACAGATGCGATAAAATAAGAGAGATACACTGCCGTTAACAGATAGGTATTACAATAACTCGTTCTTTCCGCGCACAATAAGCGACCATTGCAAAAAAATTGAGCTCCACTAAATACACTCCTATAATTCATGTCACCATTCCATCTGCAAAAAAAGTTACATATTTCCTCAGCTGGTGATCTACCACCCCCTGCCACACACGTCCATGCGGCGGCTCGCAAGGTGTTATGTAGATGTAGACCTGTAGAAGTAAGTTCGGTTATATGTTCGTTTTAACACTCTTGAAACAGCTCAACGTTTCGCCCATCCTCCCTGTTGCAATCTGTTTCCGCATGCCTTTCTATCTCTGGGTCTGTATTCCGCGTCCATCGTTTCTTTCTGGAACTTTACCTGATGAACTGTGTCCACTGAAATATAAAATAACAGTTGGTGTCGAGAGCAATAATATTACACGAAATGACACTTACAAATGACGTACAAATTTGAATTTTTTTCTGTTTGAGGTTTTCGCAGCGCTGGATTGCAGTTCTCTCCATAGTTTTCGGGTTAGCTGCGTCAAGTTTTATTCAGATGACGTTTCGTGGCCTATGCTGGCCACATCTTCAGATCAGATCTGAATGCCGACAGATGGAAATGGCCCTGTATATACACCGTCCTCAGGTTGGCCTACCAGTGTCCAATCAGTCCGACCAATCAGCGTCTAGGACCCCGATTTTTGTACGCTTTTGCGTATGAGTCTTTTCCAAGTAGTGTTCAGTCCATGCCCATCATCTCTATTGAAATTGTCTCTACTTAATTTGAATTTTTGCCCTTTGTCAAACCTACGTATGAGTGACTCCCGTTATAATGCTAATTCTCTCAACATGGGAGTCTTTCCCGTTGTGATACCCTCGCAGATCGCTTTTCAAATTCTTCTGATGTTCTTTCACTTGTTTTTATTATAAAATGGCTTCATTGAGTTTCAATTGTCTGTGTCAAATCTTGAATTTGATATTTGGGCAATAGATATTCTGGTGAGGAGGCGGTGAATCATTGAGTTCAGTTTATCCAGATTGTTTCCGCGTTGATTCATTTTAACGGACAAAAGTTTCGCTAACGTTACAGCTAGCGTCGTCAGGTCCTGAATGAGTTGCAAGGGTTCTTGTTCCTTTATATACCTAACGCCTGAGCTAGTCAGGCGCACGTTGATTGGCCGCCTTGACCTTTGAATTCAACTGTTATAAAAGACGTTTGAACGCTCAGGCTTTAGGTATATAGAGGAACATGAATCTCTGCAGCTCACTCAGGACCTGACGACGCTAGCTGTAACGTTAGCGAAACCGTTGTCCGTTAAAATGAAGCAACGCGGAAAAAACCCGAATATTCTAAACTCAATAGATATTTTGCTCTCAGAGAACCAAGAGGGATTACAGGAGCTCCTGCATAAGTTCTGTGAATCAACAGAAAGAATGGAATTGTGGGTAAATGCGTGCAAGACTAAAGTAGTAGTTTTAGATAAGGAGAATGGGGAGAATAACTGTGTGATGAGGGCGAATGGTGAAGTAATTGAACAGGTGGATGATTTTTGTGTAGTTTGCTAAGATGTATGCGAAAGATGGACGGATAGATGAGGAGATAAAGAGACGTGCGAACGCTGGAAGGAAAGTGGTAGGTATAGCATGTGGAGCATATCAAAGGAATAACAGCCTGTCTTCTAAGGAAGCGAAAATCGCCGTGTACAAAAGTGTACTTCTCCCCATTTTGTATACAAGTATTTGTGTATTCTTTTCCTTCAGCTTTGGGTATACTTTGATCTCATAAACTTCCATTTTAAAACACTTTTGTAGACATTTTCCTTTCAAATTTCTGGTGGTGTTTTTACTTCAATTTAATTTTGATGTAACCCCTCCCTGTAATCCCTCTTGGTTCCCTGAGAGCAAAATATCTATTGAGTTTAGAATATTCGGGTTTTTTCCGCGTTGCTTCATTTTAACGGACAACGGTTTCGCTGACGTTACAGCTAGCGTCGTCAGATCCAGAATGAGCTGCAGAGATTCATGTCATTTATATAGCTTCGTTCACTCATTCACTCAGACCGCACAGCGGTATATATATATATATATATATATATATATATATATATATATATATATATATATATATTTATTTATTTATTTATTTATTTATATATATATATATACACACCTCCAAGGAACCTACTATATATACCAACCAATGGCAGGCACTCATTCTGACCCTATCCATCCTACTGTTGCCACAAACACTCCTCAGATAACTCATATCCACGGCGTTTAGCCTACTCTTATGTCTATATCCTGAAATACCCATGTTTCACTACCATACAACAAAGTTGGGAGAAGTACACTTTAGTACACGGCGATATTCGCTTCCTTAGAAGACAGGCACTCATTCCTTTGATATGCTCCACGTGCTATACCTACCACTTTCCTTCCAGCAGTCGCACGTCTCTTTATCTCCTCATCTATCCGTCCATCTCTCGAAAATATCTTCTCAAAGTACACAGAGTATCAGAGTTATTTTTATACCCAAAACAAACTTTTAAAACCAAAAAGATACATTAATCACTCGGTTCACATACTTGTTTGTCCACGTACAACGCCGCTTACGAAAAATATTATTCATTGAAATGATCCGCGATCTCAACCAAAAGCAGAACCCCTAAAGCAGATATACCAATAATCTACTTCCCTAGATATAATTTGACAAAATTGTCAGGTATTAAGACTACCCTTCATACCCCCTTTATTCAGAATGACAGCCGCCAGATGTCACCACAATGAAGCGGCTTTAAAGATGACAGTGTTAATGAACTGAAGCCGTCCCGCAGATGATATTTTTTTCACTCCTATTACCCCCCATCATTCCCTGGATCCAAATTTCTAACAGATGGTGGCGGTTATATAAGCAGCCACTCAATAAAAAGACCAGAAATGCATACTTGTTTGTACGCATACGACCTCGCGAGGACGCCATCTGGAGCGGACGAGGAAAATTAAAAACAGATGAAAGGGGTCGGGCGTGATTTTTTTCGGCACTTTTATTTACCCCCCAAAGTGAATACCAGGGTCATAAAAGGGTTAGCAGGAGAAGGGTAGGATATGCAAATGATTTTTTAATTCTTTTTTTTCCCAAACACAACGCATCTCATTTTTTTGAGAGTTCTAATGGAAGTCCATCCATTTTTTACATATTTTTCTTTGAAAATCGAAAACAAACCAACAATGATGAGGTTTAAATGTTTGTCAGAAGAGCGATTTAGCGATTCCAAAATTCATGTGTCGTGCCTCAATACCCTAGAGGGAGAATTGATCGTATTTTTTACCAATTTTTTATTAAAATTTTACTATTTTCGATAATACTCTCAGTTTAAAGCAAATTTGGATATAATGTGGACATAAATTTTTCCTTCATCGCTGATTATTTGACTTAACTTCCAATAATTTCTTCCCACTGCCATTTTCACTCGTTGAAAACGCAAAATTCATGTGTTCTACCGTTTTCTTGAGTCAAAAACAGCAGGAAAATTATTATATCATATTATGCCTAAACTTTTGGACAACATACTCTACGAAATTCAAACTTGGCGGGTGAATTTTTTGAAAAATTCGGCCTGGATCGGGAATCAAACCACGGACTTAGGTTTGCCGGACCAATGCGCAGACCGCTACGCTATCCAGGCTTCCTGATTCCCATGGCAATTTTGATGGATACAAGGCAACTAGATCTTAGGCCCTTGCGGTCCATCAAAGATGGCGACGTAAGGGAGAAGAGGACTTCAAAGGAGAAGCCACGACCAAGAGTCAGTATCCTTCACCAGCACATATGCCGTGCTTAGACCAGAACGCTATCCAGGCTTCCTAATTCCCATGGCAATTTTGGTAGATACAAGGCAACTAGATCTTAAGTCCGGCAGAGGTCCGGCAAACCACAGGACCTTGGTTCGATTCCCGGTCCAGGCCGAATTTTTCTCATCGCAGTTTCTTCAAAATATTCACCCGCCATGTTTGAATTTCAAATAGGTAAGCACGGCCTAAGTCTTGGTGAAGGATGCTCACTCTTGGTTGTGGCTTCTTTGAAGTCTGCGCATTGGTCCAGCGAACCGGTGAAGGTCCGTGGTTCGATTCCCGGTCCAAGCCGAATTTTTCTCATGGCAACTTCTTCAAAATATGCTTTTGAGATCGAAGATTTCACTTTCTTAGGTCTACATTTTATGCCAAATGTTTGATTTTCCAGAAGATAGGCTATAAATGCCAAAAAATATTGTTGTTTGCCGGCGGACCCCACGATTTTCTTTGATCAACCCAATAGTGTAATTATCGACGAGATTGTTAGAGGGATTTTAAATCTAAATACATTTATCTATGGATAGAAAAATATCTTTTTTTTTGGCTACCGGAATAGCGTAGTGGTCTGCGCAATGGTCCGGCAAACCAAAGGTCCGTGGTTCGATTCCCGGTCCAGGCCGAATTTTTCTCATTGCTATTTCTTCAAAAAATTCACCCGCCTCGTTTGACTTCCATTACTTTGGTGTTATTGATTTTTCAAAGAAATCAAAATGCATGTGAGATTCAAAACAAGAAACGTGGGGCGCATGAACACACATCATTAACGTACATATATTCACCAGTAATTATACTGCAATTCAATTTATTTGAACGATAATTTGAATTTTATCTACAATTATCCTTGCAACAATCACCTACGTACATATTGCAAAAATAACTCAACAAAATATTATCAAATTTAAAATTTATTTCCTCTTTATTTCTATCATCCAACACACGTTTAAACGTTCAAAAAATTGAAAGTCAATCCACTATAATCGGAAATTTAGCGTCTTCCCTTTCTCTTTGACGACAATTTTCCAACTCTAGGACAATTTTCTCAAAAAACCCTCCAAAATAACCCAAAAATTTATCAGTATTTTCTCGTCTCTTTCCATCTCTCAAACGCGTTTAAAATTTAAATAAAAAACTGAATGTCAATCGACTAAACTTGTCACCATAGTCACATCACTCCCTCTTTTGATGGCATACTTCCTGATCTATGATACCTTTTCCATAAAAAAAACTTTTAAAAAATTCTGAAATTAAGAACCCTTTTTTTTCCTCATGCCATTTCCTCTCGCTCTCTCTCATGGAGCGATTAAGAAGGACCCTGTTTCTAATTACCCATCTTAGTAAAGACCGGAAGGCGCAATCAAGGGGACCGGACGAAATAAAAGAGCCATAAAAAGCGCGCGATGACGCAACTTCCGGGCCGCAGACAACAATGCGACGACACAAAAAAATAAACGAACGCTCCTCTCAGACTCCTAAACTAAGTACTTGCCCTTGATGGCCGACAGGGTACGTAGGAAAAAAAAAAACATAAATACAGGAACAGTTTTCTGGAGTTTTATTTCCCTTCCCCTGTCCCTTATCCCTGCTCTTAATATTCACCCCTTTTTCTTTTTGTCGGCAATTAAAATCAGGGTAAGAAGAAAAGGGTTAAAGATGCTTCTAAATTGTCTGCGCACCCTTTATCATCCAGGGTCGTTCCGTAATCATTCTAAAGGGTGGAAATCATTTTTATCATGTGCGGGGTGAGGATGGCAAAGATTTTTTAAACATCCCGTTTAATTATTACTATGTTGACAGACTTGCTCGAATTTGTTGTAAGCTCGTTTAAAAATTGTGCGGTTGGCAGGCGTGTTTGAATTTGAAAAATCACGTTTGAATATTATGGGGATGGTAGACGTGCTTGAAACACTTTGAACCCAGTTGAAATATCACGGTGTTGGCAGATGTGCTAGAAATCTTTGGAATCCCAATACAAAATTATAGGGCTGGTGAGCGTGCTTAAATACGCTTAAATATTGTGGGGTTGGTAGAAGTGCATTTAGTGAAGTGCAAGTTAAGTTTAGACCAAAATCGAATGAAATTGAAGGAAAGAATGAGAAACTGCAATCTTTTATCCATCAAATGGCGAAAACTATAGCCTCCTATCTTTACTAAAACTAATTAAACTATGCAAAAATAAAATCCTCTGCACTTGAACCAAGACCTGAGTTTTTCAAACACATAAGACACCAGATGGCCCAATACGCTCCCCTTGGGACCCAGAGGCCTTCCTTATAGTCCTTAAAATGCTTTACTGGATCTCTAAAGTAAGCATGGAAGAAAATTTCACTAAAATCGGCTCACTCGTTCAATACTTGTGAGGGCTTTTAAGAAAGCATCCTTTTGGAACCTTGGGCCCTCTGCAGGCCCAGCGTGACTTACGACCCCATGACTGTTGCACATTCAGTATAGGTATATTTTACGTGTTTCTAATACAGGCAAGATTATTTCATTGGCATTTCAGGGCCAATTGTTGGCGATGAAAGGGACCTTCTTGGGGGCCTTCTAGGGCCCCAAGGCCCTTGTTCTATAGCCTATGCGTGAACCAGATGTATCAAGTATCTTCCTGCCAAATTTTGTTTCAATCAATTCAGTGGTTTATGAGTGATTTAGAGACAGACTGACAGACAGACAGACACCACTAGATTTTGACACAATAGTAAGATTTTCCCCACCTCAACAAATTAATAAACCCGTTCTACTCGGGGCTCGCCGTCGCTGGGGTTAATTGGTTAGAGCACTCGAGACTAAATCCGCGGGATACGGGTTCGATTCCCAGTCCAGGCGAATTATTTTTTCCGCTTTGAATTTCTCGCGAATTAAGTTATCACCAGCCGGTTACTCCGGTTGAAGTAACTGCGTGGCCAGTTCCGTGGTTCCATGAAAATATTCACAAATGTTTTACGCGGGTAAAAAAAAATCCGTTTCATCAAATTAAGAGATCGTTTTGTTAAATTGAAAAAAAAACAAAAAAACGCTGTCTAAACACTAAACACCATTCGTGTCCACAAAATTTATCCAATTTTCAGTAAACCGTACCCTGTCCGCCTATGCGTAAACCAGATATATCAAGTATCTTCCTGCCAAATTTTGTTTCAATCAATTCAGTGGTTCATGACAGATTGCGATAGTAAGTAGATTAGGAGTAAGTTGTAAGAGTCATGTAACCATGGAAACAAACGATGAAACATATCCAGCGACGAAAGTAAAAACAGAAGAATCCGGTAGTTTATACTATTTTATAACTTACGATGGAGTATTTTGGAGTTAACAAAAATATATTCATAACAATTCACGCTTGATACTATGAATATATATAATGGATTGTAATCGCGTCGCCAAAAATGGGTGTCTAGAATTCCGTAAACAAACAACTTTTTGGAAAGTGGTGCCTCATAGTGATAAAATAATGAAGTTCAAATGTAAATTTAGTCGATAGTTCGTAAATAAACACCTCTTACTGGTTTTAATTACAATGTAATCTAAATGCAGTGGAAAAAACTGCAGTGCTACACGCGAGACGTAATTATACACTTTTTTATTATCGCTTTAATGCGAGGTGACTTCATGAGTATTCCCAATGGCCATCTTTGCAGTGTGGGCAAAAAGAGGAATGCACTTACCGCCGCCTAGAACAGATTCTTATTTTTCGATCCAAGTCTCCTATTTTGGCTCCTCGTAGACGCATACTCTGTTTTGCAGCTTCCTACCAAGCAAGTTCTGTTTAAACATGGCATTCTGAATTCTTTATTTAAGCCGAACGGGCTTAATGCATTCAAATTAGAATCAGAGTCTGGCAGACATCGTCGTCGGCACACGATGGACGTTTCAAAAACCTCTTACACATTTCTTGTAGAAGATATTTCCTCTCTAGCATTTACAAAGTGACTTTTAGGTCACAAAAATGGCAAGATATTATTCAAAGGGTTGAATATATCACATGTCCTCGTTGGTTATTGAATATTCTCTCAGTCTTACGATGACAACAATCAACAACGGCCATTTACGATTCAACTGAGAAGACTTTCTTCGAAGTGGCGCCAAGGACTGAGTGAACTAAACGTGGAAATTAAGGCAACACGTCCAACATTTAGGCAACAATACCAAACATTCAAATCCATAATATATACAGTCATGCTTGATCCCAAGAACTATATTTGTGAAGCGTCTATTATTCAAACGGTAAGAACTTATGAGGAAATTTTCCCTCACCATGACGGCCAGCAACAACGAGATACCTTCCTGAGTTTAAATTTCAATTTGCGATTTCTGTACCAAATTCCTCCAAACATATGATGATTGGCTAGTAATACGTAAGCTATTATTGCGTCTGCGTCCAAAAAGGGCTCCCAGGAATGAAAAAAAAGAAATATGATAACGAAAAATAACTTGAATATGGGAATAGCATGAAAGAGGTTATGCCATCAATCGACGTATTTAGATGATATTTCTCCCCACCACAACGCAGTATTGAGTCCGATTTACTCGGGACTAGCCGTCGCTAGACGCGAAAGCGTTAATTGGTCAGGTCACTCGGGGAGGAATCCCAGGGATCTGGGTTCGATACCCAGTTCAGGCGAATTATTTTGTTTCCAGATTGAATTTCTCACGATTCTGTAAACACTAGCGGGTGACTCCTGTTGATGTTACTGCGCAGTAAGTTCCGTGGTTACATGAAAATATTCACAAATATATGTTACGCGGATTATAAATCCATTTAGCCAATTTTAGAGGTCATTTTATTTAAATTAAAAAACACGAAACTCTGTCTAAACAGTAAATACCATTCTGTTTTCACAAAAATTGTCCGATTTTCAATTAAAAAAATATTACATCTTTTTGCTAGCATACTTAGCATTTTGTTCAGACCGCTAAAAAATCAGAGACAACCTTTTCATCTAACGTAGGGTATCCGAATCGCCAAAATAGCCTTCATTTGTTCAGGCCATTTCATCTGACGCTGTGAAAAACATGGTGTGATCACTAGCGGGTGACTCTGTTGAAGTTAGTAAGTTAGTTTACTAATTGAGCTGCCATCTAGGAATTTAAATTTACAGAGAGCGCAAATAACGTTGAAGTCTTCCGAGTTAGAATCAAACTAAATATCGGCCATTGTATTTCCATTGCCAACGTACCCAATTTGTATTTTTAAGTTCTCCACTACTCTGTCTCCCTTCTATGAATCCAAAATGTTTGACACCCTGTGAGTGTTCATTTCCATTGCATACGGATTCTTCTCTGCAATGGTGTTCTTTTGATTTACTTTCTACAAGAAGATTTCATCAAAGAAAATGGTACGAATTTTTTAGTACCGAAACATCTTAAAGCCTCTGAAAATCGTGCTTAATACGCCATTAAATCTCTGACATATTTACATACATACATACCATAAATACCCATCACGCCGTTCCCTTCCGGGATAGGCACAGTCAAAATGTTTCACTCATTAATACATATTTGTACACCTAAATCTGCTTCAATAATTTCCTCCATACTGAGCTATCCTTGCCATAAACCTCTTTTGCCTCATTCACCACCATACACTGCTCTTCATACATGCCCTCCTGTTTTTAAGACTCCTAATATTCCTCCTCCTAAGAATTTCCTCAACCACATTCAACGACAACTTTCTCGGCCTACCTCTGCCTCTCGCACCATTCATTCTGCTCTCATATGTATATCTGTTTCGTTATTCGACTCTCATCCATTTTCTCAACATGACCGAACCAAGAAAACACACTCCTTTCATATAATATGTCCATTACTAATGGAGCATCTAACCCACATTCATTTAATTACCCACTCATTTCTGACCCTATCTATCCTACTTTTGCCGTAAACACTCCCCAGATAACTCATACCCACGGCGTTTAGTCTACTCTACACGTTGGAGTTATATTGCGTTTACTCTTGTTAGCCATACTGATATACAACTTATTTCAAAATGCTAAATCTTTCTTTATTTCTGAATAAACTCTTTTGATATTTCATCCGTCAAAATATATGATAATTGTCAAGGTACCTAGGCAGACGAAGACTTATCAATCATCTTGAATCGTAATTATACACGCATACCAATCACGCCGTTCCCTTCCGGAGTAGGCAAAGTCACAAATTGTCACTCATAAATACATATTTGTACCCCTAACTCTGCCTCGATAACTGCCTCGATAATTTACTCCACTCTGACCAATCCTTGCCAGAAACCTCTTTCGCCTCATTTACCCCCAATACACTGCACTTCATACACGCCCTCCTGTTTTTAAGACTCCTAATATTCCTCTTCTTCCTAAGAATTTCCTCAATCCCTTTCTACCACAACTTTCTCGATCTACCTCTACCTAGCGCGCCATTCATTCTACTCTCATATATATCTGTTTCGTTATTCGACTGTCATCCATTCTCTCAACATGGCCAAACCAACGAAGCACACTCCTTTCATATATATGTCCATTACTACTGGAGCATCTAACCCACATTCATGTATCACCCACCCATTCCTGACCCTATCCATCCTACTTTTGCCGCAAACACTCCTCAGATAACTCATACCCACGGCGTTTATAGTCTACTCTTATGTCTATATCCTGACATACCCATGTTTCACTACCATACAACAAAGTGGGAAGAGGTACACTTTTGTACACGGCGATTTTCGCTTCCTTAGAATTAAATATATTTTTTCTGACATATTCAATTACTTATTATTAAAGCACAAAGGGAACTGATTGGGCTGCCATCTAGGAAATACAAATTTACATAAACCGAACATAACGGTGACGTCTCCCGAGTTTGTTTCGAGGTAAATGTCGGCCTTTTAATTCTCATTGCCAACGTACCCAATTTGTAAATTTGGTATTCTCCATTACTCTGTCTCCCTTCTATCTATCCAAAATGTTTGACACCCTGTGATTATTTATTTCCGTTGCCAACATACCCAATTTGTATTATTTTATTCTCCACTATTCTGTTTCCATCAATCCAAAATGTTTGACACCCTGTGAGTGTTTATTTCCATTGCCAACATACCCAATTTGTCCTTTTTATATTCTCAACTACTCTGTTTCACCCTCTATCAATCCAAAATGTTTGACACCCTGTGAGTGTGCACTCAAGCACACGCGCACTCAATCCCATCTGTCGGGTGTTCTGATGAACTAAAACGTTTCAACCTCCGCAAACGTTCTTTCTCCGAACGGAATGTAAAATTTTTTTCGCACACAACTCAACTTCCATCAGTTTCCAGTGTGCTTCCCACTCGCTGAAGTTTTAAAGACGTCTTCTTCTCTCCCTTCCTTTGGGCGCAGCAGTCTCCTCGCATCTTCCTCCCTTTGAATCTGCTTTTTTTCCTTCCTTTAAATTCTTCATCTCCTCACAGTGGAAGGGAATCGAGGTTTTTGGCCCAGAAAATGGGGGAGAGAGGCTCTCTCTCCTTCATTACCGGAAGAAATTCATTAACATACTCAAACAGAAGAAGATCGCTACGCTGCGAGCGAGTTTCCGAAAAGGGACTGTTTTAGGGGTTGGGAGGGAAGAAAAAGGGTTTTAAGGGGTTTGAGGGTGCTGGAGAAATCCCGTCTCCGAAAAATGATCACTCTCCAAGAATAGGGTTTGCCGAACAAAGTTTTACTGGGAAACGAATGGTATTTAATGTTTTTCAACAGCATTTTGTTTTTTTAGTTTAACCTAACGATTTCTAAAAATTTGGAGTGACGAATTTTTAAAACCGTAAAAAAACATATTTTTGGATATTTTCAAAGAACGGCAGAACTGCGTATTTTGTTCATAAACTTTTCTTATCGTATTTTTACAAGAAATAATCCACCGTGAATATATGAGGACCCCAGAAGTCGAGGGGTCTTAGTAACAAAACCATTGTTTAGAGAAAACTTAAGTCAAAGTGGAAAATGTTTGGTACAACCCACTAAATAGTTAAGAGGCATTATCCTAGATAGCAGCACCTATCAAGAAAATCACTTGGATCCCTTTAACACCTAAAAGATTAATATTTTCACATTCCATTCCTGTACCTAACTTATTTTTCTCAAAAATGTCACTTAGACCCCTTGTCTTCTGGGGTCCACATATATAATGGATTGTTATCTCGTCGCCAAAAACTGTTGTCTTGAATTCCGTAGACAACTTTTAAGAATATGGTGCCGCCTAGTGATCAAATGCGGAAGTTCAAATGTAAATGCAGTCGAGAGTTTGTAATTAAACATGTCTTACTGTTTCAATGATAAAAAGACTCTACACTGACTTGTAAAAATGTTAGTTTGGAAGTAAGAGAGAGGGTTATGAAAGCTTATGTTTGGAGCGTGGCCCTTTACGGGTGTGAAAGCTGGACTATAGGGAAACATGAAAAGAGCAGATTAGAGGCCGTAGAAACGTGGTGCCATCGAAGGATGCAGAGAGTCAGCTGGCGAGACAGGATCACCAAATGAGGAAGTGCTGAGAAGAGTACAAGAAAATAGAAGTATCTGGAGACAGATACAGACAAGGAGACTTAAAACTAATGGGTCACATTCTACGATGCAATGATTTTATAAAATTAATAGCTGAAGGTTGTATTGAGGGGATAAATCGTAGAGGACGTCCTGGATCAAGCTGTGTGAAGCAGATCATCAATGGCTCTGGATGCGTCTCGTACGGTGAAATGAAGAGGAAAGCTGAGCAAAGAGCGGAATGGCGTGATGTTGCCAACCAACCCATGGGTTGATAACCGAAGAAGAAGAAGAGCAGTTACTTTGTAAATGCTAGAGAGGAAAAATCTACTACAGGAAGTGTATGTAAGAGGTATATGTGTCATATCGTGAGAGTTTTCTCTGCTTTGCTATGCTAAACCAATTCTAGAAGCTGAAGCCAGTCCGCCATCTTCGTTCAACCTCAATTTCCCTATTATGCTCGCGGGCCTAGGCACTAATTTCAAAATTTTCCTATCTTTACAATCTCGGAGCATGTCTGTTAGTAGTGCCTACTCCAACATGTATGACCAAATATCACCAGTCAACAATCTAGTCGTCTCAACTGAAATTTGAAACTCTTAAACCAGTTCTTTTAAATTTAGTAGGTCTCATCATGTATTTTTTTTTAAATAATCATCATTAGCTTTAAAAATAACTATGTGTCTTGCCTTGAATTTCTGCATTGTTACAGACGGCCACATTTTTATCTCATACCTCTGTTCCCGTTTTTGTAAATGTATACGTAGTGACGATAAAACCTTCAAATTTAAACGTTAAATTTGGTAGTTTCCGGCGATAATTTATGGAATTCACCAAACGTTATGAGCGAATGGAGTAAACTTTGTTTGTCCACAGTAAATTTCATAACTGGTTATAATGGTTTCGACGATTAGCGTCGTTTGGTCTACATACATATTTAATTCCTCTCCAAAATTTAATTAAATAAATGCACTTCTTAACAACTAACTTAATAAATAACTTCTTCACACTTAATAAATATCGCTATACGGAAATTTAATGATAATTCGAGGTGGAAAAGGTGGAATGAATCAGAAAGCGGATACAAGATTTCAAAACCAAGAACCGAAAATATCATCCTTGGATAAGGGATATGCGCCAATAGCTATCAATTTTGCCTTCGCTATACGTCACTTCCTACTCTAAAGACTGGGACATTTCGTATCTTAATGAGTATTCCCAATGGCCATCATTGCAGTTCAGGTAAAAAGGAATGCACATAACCCCCACCTTGAAAAGATTTTTATTTTTCAATCCAAGTCTCCTAAAGTTATCTCGTCGCCAAAAACTGTTGTCTAGAATTCCGTAAACAAACAACTTTTTGGAATGTGCTGCCGCATTGTAATGAAAGACGGAAGTTCAAAAGTAAATACAGTCGATAATTTGTAAATAGACACGTATTACTGGTTTTACTTACAAAGTAATCATAATGCAGAGGATAAAAATGCAGTGCTACACGCGGGACGTAATTATACACCAATTTAATATCATTTTTATGAGGTATCTTCATGAGTGTTCCCAATGGCGATCATTGCAGTGTAGGTAAAGAAGGAATGCACTTACCACCGCCTTGAACAGATTCTTATTTTTCGATCCAAGTCTCATGTTTTGGGTCCTCGTAGACGCATACCCTGTTTTGCAACTTTATACGAAGAAAGTTCTGTTTGAACAAGACATTCTAAATTCTTTATTTAAGCCGAACGAGCTTAATGCATTCAAATTAGAATCAGAGTCTGACAAACATCGTCGTCGTCACATGATGGACGTTTCATAAACCTCTTAATACATTTTCTTTAATAGATATTTCCTCTCTAGCATTTACAGAGTAACTTTTAGATCACAAAAGTAGCAAGATATTATTCAAAGCATCGATTAACTCATATCTTCTTGATCGTTTTTTTTAATATTCACCACAGTCTCACGTTAATAACAATTAACTGCGTCTATTTACGATTCAACTGAAAAGACTTTTTTCGATATGTTGCCAAGGACTGAATGAACTAAAAGTGGAAAGTTAGGCAACACGTTGCCTAAGTAGCAGTTCCAGACATTTTAATCCGTAATATATATTCATGGAATCAACAATGAGCACGATGTATCATGGCGCCTTGGACAATTTCATCGGTATACTTTTTTGATTGTTGCATAAATGTATCAAGAATTGAAAAGGTTATTATTTGAAATAGGTATTTCAACAATACGGAACTTTCCGGAAACAAAACTTACCACAATGGCAGCTCTGATTGCTTTTCCTGTCTTGGGAAGTTACTGAAATTTGTGAAAAGTACCTTATGGGGTTATAGTTAAGTACCACGTCAACTTTAACTCTGGGGAAGAGAAACAGATGTTCAAATACTTTAATTGTGTCAATGTCGTTCATTATTATATGTTAATAGATTTCTCTTTCATATTCCAGAATAAAGAAGAAATGTGTATTAGGACGTTGAATGAATACTTTCTAAGAACCACGTAGTTAGCCGCGCAGTAACTGTAACAGAGTCACCCGCTGGTGATCACACCATCTTTTTCTCAGCGTCGTTTGAAATGGCCTAAACAAATGAAGGTTATTTTGGCGATTCGGAAACCGTACGTTAAACAAAAAGGTTGTCACTGATTTTTTAGCGGTCTGAACAAAATGCTAAATATTCTATCAAAAATGTTAATTATGTTAATTATGACTATAAAATGGAAGATCTATCATTAAAGCAGGTATATCAAATAACAAACCTAGGGGTTATATTTGATTCTTCAACGTCTATTGCTCCACATATCTTTGACATAGCTCTCTCAGCTCAAAGATTATTGGGTTTTGTAAACCGAATGTCAAGGTACTCTAAGTCTGAGAAATCTCTCAAAATGCTGTACTTCTCCTTTGTAAGATGTAAGTTGGAGTATGCTTCTGTAGTATGGAATCCTCACAGTAAGAAACATGTTCAAATATTGAGAGGGGGTACAAAAAAGGTTTTTACGTTATCTATATTATACCCATTATAATGTTTATCCAATGTATGAAAATTATGTCAGCTACGAAACTTTGGTAAAAGTGTTTGATTTTCAATATTTGTAAAAAAAGAAGAATCATGTGTGATCCATCTTACTCATATAATTTACTTAATACTGGAGAAAATAGCGACTTAATTAGAAAAATTGATTTTGTAGTGCCTAGTATCAATGTGAGGTTATCAAGGAAATTTAAGTTGAGCATGGCAAAGTCAAACTAATGTCAAAACTCACCACTGAATAGAATTTGCCGATATTTTAACATGTACTGTGATATAATTGATTTATGTCAAAAAATAAGTCTCTTTTGGAAATTGATAAATGATATAGTTTCTTGATATGTTTAGAAATTTCCGTAAAATTCAATTGATTCCAATATATTTGTATTTTCTTCTATTTTGTTTTGTTTTCCCTGAAATTATTTTGTTGGGCAAACGTTTAACTCTATAAATAAATAAATTAATTAATTAAAAGAATGTAATCTCTTTTTTATTGAAAATTGGACAATTTTTGTGGAAACGAATGGTATTTAATGCTTAGACAGAGTTTCGTGTTTTTTTTAATTTAGCAAAACGACCTCTATAATTGGTGAAATGGATTTATAACCCGCATAACATATATTTGAGATTATTTTCGTGTAACCACGGAACTTACTGCGCAGTAACGCTAACAGGAGTCGCCCGCTAGTGATCACAGAATCGTGAGAAATTCAAGTTGGAACAAAAATAATTCGCCTGAACTGGGAATCGAACCCAGATCCTTGGGATTCCGCCCCGATTTACCTGACCAATTCACGCCTTCGCGCCTAGCGACGGCTTGCCCCTAGTATCATACTAATATATAAAAATCTAGTGGTGTCTGTCTGTCTGTCTCTAAATCACTCATAAACGACCAAATCGATTGAAACAAAATTTGGCAAGAAGATACTTGATATATTTGGTTCACGCATAGGCTATAGAACAAGGGCCTTGGAGCCCTAGAAGAACCTCAAGCGGGCCCTTTCATCGCAAAAAACTGGCCCTGGAAGATAATTCTTGCCTGTGTTAGGAACACGTAAAATATACCTATAATGAATGTACAACAATCATGGGGTCGTAATTCATTCTGGGGCCCCAGAGGGTTCAAGGTTCCCAAAGAATGCTTTCTTAAAAGCCTCATAAGTAAAGAACGAGTGAACCGATTTTGGCAGGGATATTAGGGATAAACGATAAAACATATCCAACTTCCTACTAAATTGAAAGCACAATTTGCCTTGCATGTCCATGGTTATGTCAGTAAAATTAAACGTTTAATATTTCAATAACAAAGATACCTCAATGATAAACACAACAAAAGCGGGGTACGTGGTACGGTACTTAACTATACGTGACGTTGACGTGGTACTTAACTATAACCCCATACGGTATGGGGTTATAGTTAAGTTTTGTGATACCCAAGAACATACTGCTGTGACAATATGATTAATTTTCAAATATAGTTGAGAAAACATACAAACTACACGCTGTTAGTTACTTTACGACATCTCAGTGTTAGAAATATTTCTTGTTATAAATATAGTCTCTGGAGTGCATACACTCACCAAATTCACATGTAAAAAGTGCTGTTGTGTTTTTTGGCAAACATACCCTATATAATGTGGTAAGGGGTTAAAGATTTCGGTGTCTAAAGAAGGGTGAGATATTTTTCTTTAAAATGACACCAAATTCATTGATTTGTATGTAAAATGATATTTCGCTTAAACTACCTTAAGTGTGCCTTTAAATGCACCTTTCACACAAGTGCACTGTATAGACTCTCTCTCTCTCTCTCGTCAATTAAGTAACGGATGCACTTAAATGGACTCAAGTGGGCCTAAGGTTCCAAAAGAATGCTTTCTTAAAATCCTCATAAGTATTGAACGAGTGAACCGATTTTGGCAGGAATAGTAGGGATAAACGATAAAACATATTCAACTTCCTACTAAATTGAAAGCACAATTTGTCTTGCATTTCCATGGTTACATCTGTAAAATTAAACTTTTAATGTTTCAATAACAAAGACACATCTACGATAAACACAACAAAAGCACGGCACGCTCACTGACAGTATCATTGTTACAGCGATTTCAACATTTCCCGGTAGATGGTGTCTTTCTATTCTGGAGTCTCGGATGGTCGACGTGAATTTTCCTACACCAACGATTGAATGTCGGCTATGGCCGACTGAGAAAAAGACTGAGTAACTTTACGTTTTACATCGATATTACGCATTCCCATCGAATAGATCAGAATACATTCTAGTAGAATCAACAGAACCAGGTAACTTACTTGCACATTATTCAGGAGTAAACTTCCGTAAATTTTCAAAAGACGGAATATTGAATTTCAATTTCACTTATATTCGTCCATTCCACGCTATCCTTTCTTGCTATCTTATCCTTGCTGTCCTTGCTATCCAATGCCAAGGAAGAAATAAACGGGAAAAACAACATGGCGGATATTTATCAATATCCAGGCTACAGTTTGATCTACATCTACGTAATACGCTTCGAGCCACCACGAGGGTGCGTGGCAGGGGGTGAAATTCACCGAACATGCACTATTGACATGTAACTAGGATATTTAATGGAGACATGCTAGATGATAGGGTCACATGGTTAGTATCTAGATAATAAGAAAGGGATTATTGGTTGTTATTACATGCATCATGCACTACAGACAACTCGAACTATATTTCACCCACCTATCCCTTTGCTACGCTGCCTATTGTTCTCGCCAATGTTACGCGGGAAAAAAAGACATTTTAAATCTATCGGTACGACAATCTATCTCTCTAATCTTGTTAATATGATCAAACCTAGCATAATACGCAGGGGTTCTCAATATATATATATAACGTTGATGACGTTATGCACTCTAGTATCAGCCTAAACGTTATAAGCAATGGCTGGAAGGCGGTTGAATTAATCGTCTGTTTAAAGTATTGAGATTGATGGAGACAGCGGATGCTAATGTGTGACCAATGTAAGAAGATGTAATGTGGGCGTTGCCCGTCTGCCACCTTTGGAAACCACGATTTCTCGTTAGCCATTTGGGCTGTAAAAATAATTTAGCATTATTTTGACATATTCGATAGATAACTTATTATAAATGGGGCTGGAAATCGTGAGAAAGATGCACGTAGAGAATCGGCATCCTTAATATGATTTCATACATACACACATACTAATCACGCCGTTCTCTTCCGGGGTAGGCAGAGTCACTAAGTTTCACTCAAAAATACATATTTATACACCTAACTCTGCTTCTATAATTTCCTCCACACTGACCTATCCTTGCCATAAACCTCTTCTGCCTCATATATCCCCATATTCACTGCTTCATACACGCCCTCCTGTTTTTAAGACTCCTAATATTCCTCCTCCTAAGAATTTCCTTCAACCACAACTTTCTGGGCCTACCTCTACCTCTAGCAACCATTCATTCTACTCTCATACATATATCTGTTTCGTTATTCGACTCTCAACCATTCTCTCAACATGGCCAAACCAACGAAGCACACTCCTTTCATATAATATGTCCATCACTACTGGTACATCTAACCCACATTCATTCATGACCCACTCATTCCTGACGCTATCCATCCTACTTTTGCCGAAAACACTCCTCAGGTAACTCATACCCACGGCGTTTAGTCTACTCTTATGTTTATCCTGTCATAGTCATGTTTCACTACCATATAGCAAAGTGGGAAGATGTACATGGCGAGTTTCGCTTCCTTAGAAGACAGGCACTCATTCCTTAGATATGCTCCACATGCTACCTACCACTTTCCTTCCAGCATTTGCACTTCTCTTTATCTCCTCATCTATCTGTCCATCTTTCGCATATATCTTACCTAAGTACACAAAATCATCCACCTGTTCAATTACTTAACAATTCGTCCTCATCATAGAGTTATTCTCCCAATTCTTCTTATCAAAAACTACTTCTTTAGTCTTGCACGCATTCACCTTCAATTCCATTCTCTCTGTTGATTCAGAAAACTTATCTAGGAGCTTCTGCAATCCATGTTGCCTCTCTGAGATCAAAACAGCATCATCCGCATATAGAGGAGCTAGCACGTTTAAATTTCCAATCAAATCACCGTCGTTTACACTACAGGCATCTCTAAAACATTTATCCAATAATATACTGAAAAGTCTAGGTGACATTATGCATCCTTGCTTTACGCCCTGTTTTGTTACAAACAATTCACTCATATAGGGCGTGTATGAATCAGTGTATTGGGGGTAAATGAGACTAAAGAGGTTTGTAAGTATCGGTCTATTTACAAGGATAGGAAATTATTGAGGCAGAATTAGATGTACAAATGTGTCTCTAAGACATTCATCCATATGGATATGATTTCTTTTTATCATTACTGTCTAATTACTGAACTAACTTAAATACGTATTCCAAGTTGTACAATGTTGTAGAATCCATGAAATAAATTATAATATTTATGTTTGAAGATAATTTGAACGAGATATCATTTTACTTAGAAATCAATGAATTTGATCTCATTTTAAAGAGAAATATCTCATCTTTGTAATGACATTAAAAATTCAATCCCTCACCACATTTCTTTCGAAGATATTTGTCAAAATGCACAAACAGCCCTTTTAAAATGGGAAATGGTACGTGTATACACTCCAGAGAGGCATTATTTACAAAATGAGGAATTTCTTACATTAAGATGTCGTCAAAAAAACTAACAGTATGTATTTTACATGTTTCCTCGAAAATATTTGAAAATTAATCATATTGTCACCGCAGTAGGTTATTGGGTATCGCAAAAAACCTTCCGTTTTGAAGGAGTTCAAACGCACCGCGCGTAAAAAATTGAGTCAAGTTAAAGACTTATTTGGATATTTTTATTTAATTACTTACAATTTCTGTCATATAAAACTATATTGTTGCATTAATAATGCAATATTTAATTATTGCGTCCTCCAGCTGGTGAAATTAAAAGGTATAATTAAAATGTGGTCTCTATTTTGACTAATCTCGCTCGGACTACCTTAAGAGTTAATTTGCCTTCAATTTCAGACAAATAGTGGATAAATTCTTTCTAAACATCCGCTAAGTCTTCCATTCCGTCGTGCTATTCTTAGGAGAGTGAGGATAGAGCAGGGGTAACCAATATGGCTGTTATTTCGGTTGCCAGGCAACAGTTAATTGTCATAATGCCCTCTACACCTATGTCAATTGTTTTGAGTGAAATAGTAGCGAAGAGAAACTCCATAATTCTGAGAACCCCTTTTCAAAACGGCGAACGATTTAACCCCTTACAGGATCCCCCAATGCCATACCCTGATTCCTCTCCCCCGAAAACCCTTCAACAATGAGCGGAAACCCTTTCCCCACCCCCCTAGCAACTCGACACTCACCTTAATTACGAAGAAAGCACTCAAGAACGGATTTCGATCTTTTTCCTTGGCGCCTCCGCCGAGAGATGGCACCACCTACCGTTTCACCGAATTGAAAAAGGATTTTTCTCTCCCTCGTCTCAAAATTTATTTGATTTATTTACCATCCTCAGGGTTTATTTTTTTAAGTTTAAAAAAAGGGGGCGTGGTCGTTTCCTCATTGGTCCCCGTATTTAGGATAGGGACGCGAGCCCTTAACCCTTTATTTCCGAGGCGTACCCTTATTTTCTTTCGATAAAATAAAATGAAACCCTTTCCGCTCTCCTTAAATAAAATGGGGGGCGGGCGGGCTCGTCGCTCCTCAAATGTTTTTAGTTCTCCCCTCCCTCTCAGCGCCGCCCGGGACGAATTAGCGTAATTAACATGGCGACGTGTTCCGAGCAAATACTTACGAAGAATCATTTTGCGACTGCATTTGAATGATCAATTTATTTGATTCGTTTAATTGGGATGAAGGGCTTGTGCGAGAATCGATAGGTTATAATCGACCAGTGCTCAAGCTGGTTGGGACGATTGTTGTTCTCGTACAGTTTGCGTAAAACTATTCATACATGTAATTACTAGCAAAAGTATAGAATAGAAAACAATTTTATTGTCCTGGGACAAAGTTCCTTGGAACATTAAATCAGTTTGCATGCCTTCATGAGGAACAGAACGCAAAACAAAATACTGTCTCACAAAAAAAGAGAACAATCAAACAACTTTGACGTCAGCAAAGGAAAATATCAAACGAGCTAGGTAAATGAAAAACAGTCTCAATATCTATTATCTGAACATACATACATACATACCCATCACGCCGTTCCCTTCCGGGGTAGGCACAGTCAAAATGTTTCACTCGTTAATACATAATTGTACACCTAACTCTGCTTCAACAATTTCCTCCATTCTGACCTATCCATGCTATAATCGCCTCATTTACCCCCAAATACTCTGCTTTTCATACACGCCCTCCTGTTTTTAAGACTCCTAATAATTCCTCCTCCTAAGAATTTCCTCAACCACATTCAACCAGAAGTTTCTTGGCCTACCTCTACCACTCGCACCATTCATTCTACTCTCATATATATCTGTTTCGTTATTCGACTCTCATCCATTCTCTCAACATGGCCAAACCAACGAAGCACACTCCTTTCATATAGAATGTCCATTACTACTGAAGCATCTAACCCATATTCATCTATTACCCACCCATTCCTGACCCTATCCATCCTACTTTTGTCGCAAACACTCCTCAGATAACTCATACCCACGGCGTTTAGTCTACTCTTATATCTATATCCTGACATACCCATGTTTCACTACCATATAGCAAAGTGGGAAGAAGTACACTTTTGTGGGAAGAAGTACACTTTTGTGGGAAGAAGTACACTCCTAATGTTCCTCCTCCAAAGAAATTCCTTTCAACCACGACTTTCTCGGCCTACCTCTTACCTCTCACACCATTCATTCTACTCTCATATATATCTGTTTCGTTATTCGACTCTCATCCATTCTCTCAACATGGCCAAACCAACGAAGCACACTTCTTTCATATACATGTCCATTACTACTGGAGCATCTAACCCACATTCATTTGATTACCCACTCATTTCTGACCCTATCCATCCTACTTTTGCCACAAATAATCCTCAGATAACTCATACCCACGGTGTTTAGTCTACTCTTATGTCTATCCTGACATACCCATGTTTCACTATACCCATGTCTCAATCTGAACAATATGCTAAAGAACAAAAGTTTACAATATTTAATACCTTTTAATAAAAAAATGAAAAAGCAAACGAACAGATGTTTTCCAAGACAGAAAAACATCAAACGATCATGGTGAACAAGCAACAATACCATCTCGTATAACTGTCTCTCCTCGTATTGAGGAGAGAGAACATTTTGGAGACAAAATGTCAGCCATACTCCTTTTTAAATCGCGAGACGTTCCTGGAAAATTTAATACAATAAGGCCGCCAGTTTCATAATTTACTAGAGCAGATGAGGAAAGTTTTCGAAAGCATAAAACGTAGGGATTAAACAGAAAAACATCATTACCGATTTCGTATGTAGGCCATTAATTTAAATTTTGAATCGAAGTGTCATGTCCTTTGACATACGCTCAGGAATGGTTTGAATTTGCGAGTAATGCATTTCATGATCTGACTTTAAGAATCACTGCGTGTAACAAACGATCTCAGATCGATCTTACCGCTTCACTTCGGCATGACGAACGCGACGGGGTACCCGCATCGATCGATCTCATTAAGCGAGCCGATTCGACCCGCTTGCACAGCCAGTCTGAGATTTCAGATCGATCCAAACCAGCGGGTCCGCGGCGTTCATCGATATTCTTTTGTTTGTCATTGGGAAACAAATTACAACCGTTATAATTCGAGGTGTGTGTGTTGAAATCAGTTGTGACGAGAGGGAAGTAATGGTTAGTGATGTGACCATGAATATATATAATGGATTCAAATGTTTTAAATCGTTGCACAGGTAATGTTTTGCCTCAGTTTCCACTTTTAGTTCACTCAGTCCTTGGCGCCACTTAGGAAAAAGTCTTCTCAGTCGAATCGTAAATGGCCGTTGTTGATTGTTGTTAACGTGAGACTGTGGTGAATATTCGATAACGATTGAAGAGATATGAATTACTTGATGCTGTGTGTGATGCTGGGTGTGCTTGATGTGATAACTGACTATTTTTTGAGACCTAACAGTTACTTTGTAAATTCTAGAGAGGATATATCTACTGCAGGAAGTGTGTAGGAGGTATATTAAACTTCCATCGTGAGCCTTTTCTCTGCCGGGTGGATCTTTTACTGTTAATTTACAGCTTCATATTTTCTGGTTCATTACCTGTTTGAGAGCCTTAGGAATCAGAGGGTATGATCTAGATAGATTGATGTGGATGTAAATGTGTAACCTACTATTCACGTGTGGCCTAGGAGTAGGTTCAACAATCTCTCCTTTATTTGTTATTAATATAATAGTTAATGGCGCAATTTCTCATCCATAGATGACGTTTTCGGATCTTGGTTTTTAAATCCTTATAATGATTGTATCCGTGTTCTAATTGATTCCACTTTTTCACCCCTCATTATTACTATTGAACAACCACCCTTGTTATTCTCTGTAGTATGGCGTTGCATAGCGTATCAGGGCGTAGCCTGGCGTATCATAGCGTATCATATCGTATCATAGCGTAGCATGGCGTATCATAGCGTAGCATATTGTAGCATGGCGTATCATAGTTTAGCATAGTGGAGCATGGCGTAATATGGCGTAGTATGTCGTAGGAATGGCGTAGCATGGCGTAGGATATCGTAACACATCTTGGAATAGCGTAGCGTAGCATAGGATAACATAACATATCGTAGCATGTCTTATCATAGCGTAGCATAGCGTATCATAGCGTATCATAGCGTAGCATAGCGTATCATAGCGTATCATAGCGTATCATAGCGTATCATAGCGTAGCATAGCGTAGCATAGCGAAGCATAGCGAAGCATAGCGAATCATAGCGAATCATAGCGAAGCATAGCAAAGCATAGCGTAGCATATCGAATCATAGCGTAGCACAGCGAATCACAGCGTAGCACAGCGTAGCATAGCGTAGAATGGCGTAGAATGGCGTAGAATGGCGTAGCATGGCGTAGCATGGCGTAGCATGGCGTAGCATGGCGTAGCATGGCGTATAATGGCGTAGCATTGCGTAGCATTGAGTAGCATAGCGTAGCATAGCGTAGCATAGCGTAGCATAGCGTAGCATAGCGTAGCATAGCGTAGCATAGCGTAGCATAGCGTAGCATAGCGTAGCATAGCGTAGCATAGCGTAGCATAGCGTAGCATAGCGTAGCATAGCGTAGCATAGCGTAGCATAGCGTAGCATAGCGTAGCATAGCGTAGCATAGCGTAGCATAGCGTAGCATAGCGTAGCATAGCGTAGCATAGCGTAGCATAGCGTAGCATAGCGTAGCATAGCGTAGCATAGCGTAGCATAGCGTAGCATAGCGTAGCATAGCGTAGCATAGCGTAGCATAGCGTAGCATAGCGTAGCATAGCGTATCCTGGCGTAAAATGGCGTAGCATGACGTAGAATGGCGTAGCATTGCGTAGCATATGGTAGCATAGCGTAGCATGGAGTATCTTGGCGTAGCATGGCGTAGCATGCCGTATAATGGCGTATCTTGGTGTAGCATGGCGTAGCATGGAGTAGCATGTAAATAAGTATATTAAGAGACTCATTCAGTAAATCTTAGTAAAAAAACAATCCTGTAACACGATGAAAAAATTTCAAATCCTCAGAACCTGCAGGAAAAAGACGTTATCTGCTAATGTGGTTCAATATTCTCAAGTCCAGAGACGAAAAGTCAATTTTCGAAGGTCCGTTTAACGCCCCACGCAATAAACTACGCTCGAATTAAGAACGTTTCAATCCTATTAGAAGGAAAAATTTGGGAAAAATTTATCGCTAAATAATTCACGTTGAGAACAAATGGGAGAGCGTATAACTTATTCTTGTGTCCCAGAATTGGATTGGGAGGCTTCCACTTTGAAGAATATCAGATAAATCTCTCTAAAAATTTAAGAAATTTTGGGTCGTGTTGACGATGCATGAAGTGCAGAAGTTACCAACCAGGAGTTTGAAAACTTTCCCAAAGTTTCACGCTCTTTCGTTAGCCTTTAGCAACGCATGGATTCAAGATGGTGGAAAAAGTCAGTTGTGGCACCGTTGATTTTGACTCAAGGTGGCTGGAGCGCGAAAATCGTTGAGCGAACGTTTCGATAAATTTACCAGCAAGACGAAGGGAATTCTTGGGCCTATATTCACTTAAATACGTCAGTAATTTTTTTTTTGGAAATTTAAACATATATTTTAACATAAATCAAGATACCATTATATTTTAAAATCTTCGTTCCAGTTAAAATTTTGTGATTGCGCGTCAAAAATGACCACTTAAGGTGGTCCAGAGCGAGATAGTTCCCTACTAGTCATAATAGAGACCATATTCGAATTATACGTATATATATATTCGAATAATTTCACCAGCTGTAAGACACATACATTTAATAATGAATTATTTATGGCGCAATCATATAGTTTTGTACGACAAAAATGGTAAGTAATTAAATAAAAATAACTTAACAAGTCTTTGAGTTACAATTCGAATACATTTTTGAATAAAAAGTTATTTATCGCCATTGATGACGATTTAAGCGTCAATTCTATGAAAATAACACATATTTTGACAACGGTTTTTTCCCAGAAATCAGGTATTTACTCGCATAAGAAGTCGGTATGATGTGCCTTCATCATTATTTACCAATTTTATGAAACTTTTACTTTACATTACTCAGTTTTTTTAATGAAAATGGCATTTTATTAAATTTTGCATCGTGAGGAAAAATAACATTTTTTTTCTTTTTCCTCCATTCTGTCATTGAATTTTATAAATGTCGTTAACTTTGACTGTAAATTTAAGTTCGAATTGTGGGTAAATAAGATCAGAACGGTATACTTTTTATATTAGATACGTAAAAGAGGACTGAATTTTATATAGATGTCCTAAAAGTATTCCGAGCGAGATGGTTCCCCAGTCATAATAGAAACCATATTCGAATTATACGTTTTAATTTCACCAGCTGTGCGACACATGAATTAAATATTGCATTATTAATGGTGAATTTATATAGTTTTATATGACAGAAATTGTAAGTAAATAAATAGAAATATCTATATAGCTCTTTGACTCATTTTTTTCACGTGGTGCGTTTGAAACTCCTTCAAATCGGAAGGTTTATTGTGATACCGAAGAACCTACTGCGGTGACGATATGATTAATTTTTAAATATAGTTGAGAAAACATACAAACTACACGCTGTTAGTTAATTTACGACATCTAAGGGTTATAAATATCTCATTTTGTAAATATGTCTCTCTGGAGTGCATACACGCACCAAATTTCCACGTAAAAAGTGCTGTTGTGTTTTTTGGCAAACATACCCGAAAGTAATGTGGAAAGGGGTTAAAGTGTTAGGTGTCTTAAGAAGGGTGAGATATTTTTCTTTATAAATGAGACCAAATTCATTGATTTCTAAGTGAAATGATATTTCGCTTAAACTACCTTAAGTATACCTTTAAATGCACCTTTCACACAAGTGCACTGGGTAGACTACCTAAAGTATACCTTTAAATGCACCTTTCACACAAGTGCACTGTGTAGACTCTCTCATCAATAAAGTAACGGATGCACCTAAATGGACTCAAGTGGGACCCCTATTTAAGTTGACTCAAGTGGGACTCCTGTTTTAGTTGACTTGGGAGATGTCGATAATGTTCTATCGAGATAGTCGAGGCCTCCTCATCGATAGGTCGAAAAGTTTCGATAGCAATACGCATCAAACTTGTGTTTCCAGTACTTGTAAAAGAAGTTGAATAACTTTGTATGTGTTTTAACCTTCTTATTCGTTTGTTTTCACTCTTATCGTATTTAAAAATCACCAGAATTAAACTCGAAAAGTCGATCAATTGTAAGCCAGTAAACAGAAGCCTGCTTTCTTGCTATCAACGTAATCCCACCGATAATAACCTTATAATTATTTGAGTCATGCTCTTGAAACCTGTAAAAACTTATATTACGCAATAATTCTGATAAATACCACAATATTTGAGTGATATTTCTCTCGCAAATATATCTTGCTAATAACATGAGGTTTGACGGACGATTGGTAAAAAATAGTTATATTCTATCTGATAAAATAGCATTTTCTGAAAGACTGTTTTCAACAAAAATAAAGTACTCAAAAATGCATTAAAATATAAATATGCATCAAACTGTCAATACATGGATAAACAATAAATATACATGGATTTAACAGTGGTCTCCGATCCCACCGATAATAACGTTACAATATTTTGATTCAGGTTCTTGAAACTTATAGAAAATTATGCAAAAATTTTGAAAAATACGACAATATTTGAGTGATATTTCTCCTTTGCAAATTGATCTTGAAATTACATGAGGTTTGACGGAAGAATGAAAAAAATTAGTTATTTTCTATCTGAAAAAAGAAACAATTTATTGAAAAACTGTTTTCAACAAAAATAAAGTACTCAAAAATTCATAAAAATATAAATATTCATGAAACTGTCCTAAATTTTGAGTTATTAGCGTATTACTGCGGAAATTAGAGTCAAAATATGTTAAATCCATATATTTGGCGCAGTAGTCGCCGATCCCACCGATAATAACGTTATAATATTTTGATTCAGGTTCTTGAAACTCATAGAAAATTATGCAAAAATTTTGAAAAATACGACAGTATTTGAGTGATATTTCTCCTTTGCAAATTGATCTTGAAATTGCATGAGGTTTGACGGAATAATGGAAGAAAATAGATATTTTCTATCTGAAAAATTACCATTTTACTAAAAATCATTTTTCAACAAAAATAAATCTACTCAAATATGCATTACAATATAAATATGCATCAAACTGTCCTAAATTTTGAGTTATTAGCGTATTACTCCGGAGGTTAGAGTCAAAATATGTTAAATCCATATATATATGGCGCAGTAGTCGCCGATCTCACCGATAATAACGTTACAAAATTTTGATACAGGTTCTTGAAACTTAAAGAAAATAATGCCAAATTTTTTAAAAATAGGAGAATATTTAAGTGATATTTCTCCTTTGCAAATAGATCTTGAAATTACATGAGGTTTGACGGAAGAATGAAAAAAAATATTTACAATCTATATTTAAAAATGCCATTTCACTGAAAAAAAAACTATTTTCAACGATTATAAATTACTGAAAATTTTAATAAAAATGATAAAAATGCATTAAACTGTCTTAACTTTTAAGTTATTGACCAATTACTTCGGAAACTAGAGTCAAAATATGTTAAATCTTTAAGAATGGCGCTGTAGTCGCAGTTAATATCTTAAAAAACAGTTTAAATAAAAACTTTTGTAACATAAAACAATTTATTCGGAGAATAATTGCAGTTTTTAAGCTGTATTTTTCGTCTTGAAAACCTAACGCTCTCCACCAGCGGAAGTAGGACTTTTAAAACGATTTGGAATGATGTAGGAATTCATAATTTGTATTGACTCACGGGGTTGGTGGAATACCCTTGAAATAAAAAGACAAAATTTGGTCTGGTTCTGCAAATTTCCCCCTCATTAGAAAGTAAACGTGCCTAATTTTGCTCTAATTTGCTTAATAACTCAAATAGTAAGGCGCATGGCAGCCTCTTGGGCTTTTTTACCCAATTTTCCGGGAGATTTGGCGTCGAGAAAACGTTTTTCTCTGAATAAAGGATGAATATGAAATAGAAAAATATGAATTCTCGCTTTTTCCCATACCTTCATCGAATAATAACCAGGGGGGTTGTGTTTGTACCACTAGAGATTATCTCGATCACGTAACTAAGGGGTCACGTGGTACAACAACCAACGGTTTGAGATTTTGGTGAGTTTATCTTACTTAGATGGATATCTTAAGCGTCTGAAACGTGGCTTATTGCGTCTCTGATCGGAATGTAATAATCCATTAGCGATAGCGAGAAAAACTTGGCAGAGAAGGCTGCGTGAGATTTTTACACGTGGTTCAAATACAGCTAAATCTAGACCGTTCGTTGTTGTACCACGTGACACCTTAGTTACGGGGTCGAGATTAACTCGAGCGATTCAAACACAACCCCCAGGTTCAAGATTTCGATTCGATGATTTGCGAGAGAGATAGAATGATATGGTAACATTTTTTGTTCATATGTAACAGGGAATGCGTTTTTTCGATAGGAAACTATAAAATTTAGTACATAAATTGATGTTATTTCTCGTTTGAAACAACTCAACACGAGAAGTACCACAGGGGTCATGCTGACCCCATTTTTTTTTTTTGACCGATTATAACTCCTGATCAATTCGTGAAAGCGCTTACGTATTTCTTGATTTATTTGGTACAGTATGCTTAAAGTTTTCTAGGAAGCACTTGGTACAAATTAATATTTTGAGCTTTACTGTATATTAATTCACAGCTCTTAAAAAATGTTTTTTAAAAAAGAACGCCTGACCAGATTTTCCGTGTCTACCGAGCTAATTTACCAGTAGTGATAATTGAAGTGTTGAAGTTTGATAGAGATTATTAAATTATACGCGGATATCAAATGCACATGTTTAATGAAACACCGTTCAGTCACTTGTCACCGGAAGTACTTGCAAAGCGGAAGTACCGGAAACGAACCAAAAACCAATACAGCAGAGACACCTCCGACAAAAATATACACTGCAAATATAAACACTAAACAATTTCCATACAGCAATCAGTGTACATTATGTTGTCAGATAAACACCAGAATAAAGAGGTCATGGTTAATTTTTTTTATATCAGAGTGGTTTTAGACCTCACTTCCTTCCTTCATTAAGTTACATATATAATCTCAACAAGGTCAATAGATGTGGGATCACAATATGGCGACCACGAAGAGCGTGTCTGTCTCGCACTGTTTTCACCTTAAAGCGACCACATTGTCGCTCCTTGAGATGACAAGTCTCAACCCTTTCAGTGCGGCCTGACGTGATTTCACGTCATGGGTACAATGAGTGTTCCAGCTTTCAGTAGGACGCCTAGCAATAGTTCCCTTGTGAAAGCTGGAACACTCACAGGACACTTGACGTGATATAACTTCATCAGTATCTGCGTTATAACAACCAGTTGCATCCAGTGTTCCTCAAGGAAGTGTGATCGGCCCTCCTTTATTCAGTGTTTATATTCATGACCTAAGTTCTAGAGTTAGCAGTTAATTAAGACTTGCTGACCCTTGCGCATATTTCGCACAGTATGCAGCTTCTTCCTGTTTCTTCCCATGGACAATTATATGTCATTAATTTTGTGTTTGAGATATATAACGTAAACGGTCACACTGATTGCATGTAGAATGTACACAATCTTGCTAAACGATATGCTCAAATATGGCGCCTCCTAGTCTTTTAAGAACATATAGTTACTTTTAAGCACGTACAGTTATGTAAACCATAGCCAACATATAAGTTGATTATATTTTCAGCAGATGACACTATCATTTTTTAACAAAACCTTTAATTTTAAACCATTTGACTATTTTTCGTCAATAGCGGGGAACATAAGCTTTAAAACGATGTTTGAATCATTAATTTTGATGAAGAATTAAGGGAGTTATGGCCTATCCACAAAAAAAACACCTTTGAGAAATAATATATACGGATTATTTGCACACGTGATACAGTTATCTACCGCGAAATGTGCGAAGACGCGGACTTTGGAGCTCTGTCATCGGACCTTTGACATCGTTCACTCGCGGTGCCATGACGTGATACTACGTCATGCCGCACTCAATGAGGCATGCACATGTTTGGGCCGATCACACTTCCTTGAGGAACACTGGAAGCAACTGGTTGTTTTTACGCTGGTACTAATGACGTTATATCACGTCAAGGGTCCTGTGAGTGTTCCAGCTTTCACTAGGGAACTATTACTAGGCGTCCTGCTGAAATTCACTCGTCTCAAAAGGCGCTGTCCGACCCTCCTATTTGCAGGCAGGCACCTAATATTTCGACAGGTGTCTTTTTCAAAGGAAGAATGAGGTTTTGTCTGCCTCCTTTTGGCGTGTATGTATTCATACGAAGAGACCTCCACATATCGCATAATTCATACGTACGAAGTTACATACATGTACAATTGACATGTACAATTGTGTGTAGGATCACAATATGGCGACCACGAAGAGCGTGTCTGTCTTGTACTATTTTCACCTTACCTCCTCTGTCCTGAAGTAGCATACATGCTACATGTGGGCTTTATTTATTTCTGGCTCTAACAATGATTGTAGTACGCGGTGCCGGTTGTATTACATACTCTACAGAGTGCGCGTCGTGTTATTGCTTTGTTTTTTCGTTACTGCAGCAGTGGTTAGGTGTCAGCACTGATTAGAGGACACGTGTTTGTTCACATCTCACCATGGCAAGGAGAATAAATGGTAACTATGGTGATATTATTGTTATATTAATGATTATGTGCATAAAATTGCTCATATCATTTATGAACGATGTTTATGCAAATTAAACGTTCAAAAAATTATCAAGTTAGTAAAATATAATGTTGTTGATGAGTATGAAAAACCGTTTACTTTTGTACATGGTATGAAATGCAAAGTTTTTCTGTGTTTCACGGAAAAAATAAACTTTTTGTTACATTTCGCAAAAAATTATTGTTGCA
The DNA here is from genome assembly GCA_963169105.1 of Ceriagrion tenellum. Lineage (NCBI taxonomy): Eukaryota > Metazoa > Arthropoda > Insecta > Odonata > Coenagrionidae > Ceriagrion > Ceriagrion tenellum. Next base: position 4,250,706 of record OY720645.1, read on the forward strand.
AAAGGTTTTATGATTTAAGAAAAAATAATCTCTTATGTAAAAGGTATATAAATATTTCATGTCTTCAAAGTATTTTGTATCTCTCTGTTCTTTCCCTCCTTTGAAAACCTCTACAAAAATTCGGGCAGTAAGGTCATACATACATAAACGAATCTCTTATTTGAGTCCTGATGCAGCATATATGCTTATATGCTGTAAATAGTTATAGGGGGATATAAGTAAATTCTTTTTTGCAATATTTTGCGTAATTTCCACCCAAAACAACTCAATAAAAGGAAAATAAATAAAATTGTTAAATCATTCGTCGAGACTGATGAGGTTAAAGCGACCACAATGCCGCTCCTTGAGACGACAAGTCTTAATCCACTCGTTATAAAAGACGCTGTCCGACCCTTTCCGTCTGTCTTATGTTAGGGCCACGCCCCCCTCGTCCCCGCGCAAACCGTCCTCCATTTTCCCCCCCATGATTCAAATTAAGACTCATTTCCCGAAGCGCTGTTTGTTTTCGTCTGGGACTCCTTTGATTGGACTGCCGCCTGGCGGTAAACCTTGGCAAACTTTTTAGGAAGATTCGTTAGAAACCCTCGTCCTACCCCTCCGCGGCAGTAGGGGTGGGATGGGAGGACAGGGGAGGGAGGCATTTTAAAATGTTGGCCGAGCGACGCTTTGAATTCCGATTGGTTGACAGAGAGGCTGACGGTATAGAAGGGGGTGGGGAAATTAGAAAAGTAGAGTTTGGGGGTGGAAAGGGGGAGTGGGATAAGAGAATTTGTCGGGAAAAAATGACAAATGAAGGGAGAATCATTACGTCAAGTATTTCATTTTTTTAGTTAGTTTGCGTTAAAATTTTTTATTTTCATATTTTATAATCTAATGGTTATCTTAAAACCAAAATTAAGTCAAAAAAATACCAAAATTTTACGAATATATTTTCAAGTTCAATTTTTATATGGATTTTTTTATTAATTTGTAGGGAATTATCATATTTAGACCTATATTTGCGCAGTGATTACCCAGTAACTCATAAGTTATGACGCTGCGATGCGCCAATTTCATTTTTTAACCAATACCAAGGAAGGTTTCGGGCTAAAAAAAGTTTTACATAAAAAGTTAGAAATAAATAGTTTTTTGCGTTAAAATTTTATTGTAAAAATTTCGTGGTAAGCTGCGAGGATGTGTGACCTCAAAGAGTATACTCAACATTAGAATAATTTGTTTTTTCCGCTTTCAATAGTATTTTTTACCTGTTCACCATGCTATGTCTGCTTTATCAAGAAGATTGGAGGCATAAGACCTGAGCGTAATGTCGTGCAATGGAAATAACTTATTATCCAAAAGGAAAAGTGACATACACTACGTTTATCAATCGAACTCAGTTCGATTTAGCCGGTTCAGCTCGGTATGGTAAACGAACGGGCTAGTGGGATCAATATGAGAAGCGGGCTAACTCGGCCCGCTTTCTCTTCCAGTCTGACATCTCAAATCGATATAAAACGACTCAAATCGATATTTCAATCGATTTCGCAACGATAAACCACGCGATCCGAGAAGGCTGGATGTTTAGATCGGTCCGAGTTAATTTAGTTCTGAGATCGATTGGTAAACGTAGTCATATTTCATTGAAATTGTATCGGAATTGTATCGGAAATATATTTTGTTCATCAAGAAAGAAAGGCGCGATACGTCTCTGCCTTCGCTTAATTCACAGCAGATGACTGTATTGTTTACAAGTAACCTAAATTTACAGCTAACTCGAGAGCTTAGGCATTATTATAAATAATGAATAAAAGAGGACCAATCACGCTTCCTTGGGGAACTCATTGTATTTAATAGTGTACACTATTTTCAATAAAATCAATCAACACCACTAAAAAATAAACTACAAGCATAGGAAAGCTACGCGCTTTGATTAAAAACTGCCTCGGACCAACAGCATTGGCCGAAATATTTTTTTGAGCATTGAACGTCATCCTATATCTCCTCGGCCATATCTTTTTAGATCGTTTTTTACGTTTTCTCCCTAAATTCATGCTATATCTGCTTTATCACGGAGTCCGGAGACATAAGACCTGAGAAGAATGTCGTTAAATGGAAATACCAGTTAATTTTCATTTCACGAATGGAAAATTCAAAGAAACACCAGGAAAAATCCTACACCAGTGACATTTAAATGCACCTTTCACAGAAGTGCACTGTGTAGACGCTTTCCTATCCCTTAAGCAACGCATGGTATCCATATTTAAGTGGACTCAAGTGGGGCCCCAACTGCAGTGGATTCAAGTGGGCCCCTATTTAAGTGGACTCACTTGGGACCCCTATTTAAAAGGACTCAATTTGGACCTCGATTAAGTCAACTCACGTGGAACCCCTATTTAAGTGGATTCAAGTTGGACCCCTATTAATTCCACTCAAGTGGGAACCGTCTTTAAGTGAACTCAAGTTAAACCTATATTTAAATGGACTCAAGTAAGGCCCCATTCAGTGGACTCAAGTAGGACCCCTATTAAAGTAGACTCAAGTGAGATTCCTATTTAAGTGGACTCAAGCGGGACCCCTATTTAAGTGGAATCAAGTCAGTCCCCCATTTCATTGGACTCTAGTGGGACCCCTGTTTGAGTGTACTTACGTGGGGCCCCAATTTAAGTGGACTCAAGAGGGGACCCCTATTTAAGTGGACTCAAGTGGACCCCTTTATTAGTGGACTTGTTTCATATCGATAGCGCGTGTTCGAGGTGGTCAAGGCCTCGTCATCGATAGGTCGAGAACTTTCGATAGTAATACGCATCAAACTTGTGTTCTCATTATTAATTAGAGGAATTAAATAATTGTGTATGTGTACAGGTTAAAAGCACATGTGACCAGTTCTCGCTCTGTGCCAGTGCCAGGTTGTCACACAAATATTTCTACAAAATTTCCAAAACAGTTCTTCGCATATTCATTGATACAGCATGTATACAACTTTCAAATGAAATTTCCACAGTTTCCTGCGGCACTTTCCATGGACGTTTCTAAAGATTTTTCGAAATTCTCGACCTAATGAGACGAAGATAGGCTGGGTATTTATTGCGGGAAAGAGTGACGAGAAATAAACCAAGAATACATTTCTTCCGGGAAGAAGTTTTGAAGCCATGACAAGAAGTGAAGATGGCGAGAAATACGCTATTCTTTACGAAGGTCCAGGACAATACTCGCACAACAAATGGAAATTAAGAATAGAGCAGTAATAACCAATATGGCTGTTCAACTGGTCATCGGGCTTCATTTTGATGACTTCATGACATCACTATCTACTTCATGATTCTAAAAATATAAGCATCTATTGTCTTTCGGTATCACCTGAGTGACATTTAAATGCACATTTCACATAAGTGCACTTTGTAGACGCTCTCTCGTCACTTAAGTAACGGAAGCACTTAAATGGACTCCAGTGGGATCCATATTCAAGTAGACTCATGTGACAACCATACTTAAGTGGACTCAAGTGGAGCCCCAACTTTTGTGGATTCAAGTGGGACCCTATTTAAGTGGACTCAAGTAGGATCCCAATTAAGTCGACTCAAGTGGGACCCCTATTTAAAAGGACTCAATTGGGACATCTATTAAGTCGACTCAAGTGGAAACCCTATTTAAGTGGACTCAAGTGGGATCCCAATTAAGTCGACTCCAGTGAGACCCCTCTTAAAGTGGACTCAAGTTGAACCCATATTTAAGTGGAGGCATGTAAGGCCCCTATTCAGTGGACTCAAGTAGGACCCCTATTTAAGTGGACTCAAGTGTGATCCCATATTTAAGTGGACACAAGTGAGGCCCCTATTCAGTGGACTCAAGTAGGACCCCTATTTAAGTGGACTCAAGTTGAAACCATATTTAAGTGGACTTAAGGGAGACCCCTATTTAAGTGGACTCAACTCGGACCCCTATTTCATTGGACTCAAGTAGGACCCCTGTTTGAGTGTGCTAACGTGGGACCCCTACTTAAAAGGACTCAAGTGGGACCCCTATTTAAGTGGACTCAAGTGGGACGCCTATTTAAGTGGACTCAAGTGTGATTAAAAAAGCATCACCACCATGATGCTTATTTATCACAACCTTAAAAAAACTGAACTATCTCTGAAATGATAGAAAAACCTGAAATTGAATCGACTGGACGCCAATACCTATTCATTTTTCTTTGTGAACTATTTTGATGAAAGTTATTTAGAACGAAGTCTTCCGCTTCGAGCGTTCCTAATTTCGCCCGCCGTCCACATTTATAAAAGTTTCTCCCCCTATACTACGCTGGACCACAGTCATTCCAAACGCGACTTCATCCCCCCTCTACCCAACACCCCACTCTGACGTCACAGACCGCAGGAATTCGCCCCGTCGACGAAATATCTCGCGGTTTGCGAGACCTCCGCCGCGAATTCCGTTTCCAATTCAACACTCGCCCCATCTCTCGGGTCGGGGGATCGTGCGCCGAACTCGCTCTCTCGCAGCGCCACGATTGTAATGCGGTATGCGAGTGGATGCCGAATTAAACCCGGAAACAAGAGAAAAACCGCGTCCGTAGTCCTAGGTCATTACGCAGCCTGGTAGTGAAGCGTTGGTTTTTGAACTCAAACACCACCTAATCGGAATTAGCCAATGGGCGTACGTAGTCACTGAATAGCGATGCGTGATTGGTGGATAATGGAACAACCGTTAACCTCCAAACTTTGGTAATTATTAACTTTCAAAAAATGTTTCGCTGAACTATTGGAAAACAATGCATTATTGTAAATAATAAAAAGATATATTTGAGCGTTCTACATCGTTATCTGGTTTTCTAGCTCATAGACTCTCCAATAACGTTGAGTTAATTTCTTAAGTAGGTCAGACCTCGACAAAATGAGTCAAAACTAATACAAAAGTTTTGACCTTTTTCGAAAGGATTTAAAAAAACCAGCTTTGGCAGCAAGAATGCGATTTTTATCTTAAAAAAAAACAAAATTATGGCAAAAAAATACCCATTTTTTCACGAATGTATTTTTATGTTCAATTTTCATACCAATTTTTTAGCATTTTTTGGAATTATCACATTTTGACGGAAATCTTCGCAGTAACTATCCAGTAACTCAAAAGTTAAGATGGTATGATGCGTTAATCTCATTTTTTTAACCAACACCAAGGAAGTTTTCCGTCTAAGAAAGTTTTCCGTGAAAAAATCGTTAAATTTACTTTAGAATTCCCATTTTTCTGCGTTTTTCTCACACTCTCGCATTTACACTGTGAATTTTTCATGTTCGATTCAGGATAAATTTAACAGAGAAAGTTAAAATTTTTTGTTTTCTCACAAAGCGGGCAAACTATTTTATAACTATTTATCTGGAATATTGGCAAAATAAAATGTATGTCCATCTCCGACTGACTGTCTGAACGTTAGCATCATTTGTTAGGAATAAACGATATCATATCTCCAAGGTGACTCACGAATATTCTTCGTAATATGAACCCTAAGGCTTCCGCGGAGTCGTTCAGATAATATCTATTTATTTATTTATTTACTTAATTTGTCCACATACAGCATGATCATAATGACAGCATGATCATGAGCATGATTGCATGATCTGCTAGTGCGCAAAATTGATTTTTTTGGATTTTTTTGCACTTTTTAGCTGGGAGATTCTATTTATTTATTTCTTTCTTTAATTATTTATTTATTTATGTACTTCATTTGTCCACATACAGCATGATCATAATGACAGCATGATCATGAGCATGATTGCATGATCTGCTAGTGCGCAAAATTGATTTTTTGGATTTATTTGCACTTTTTAGCTGGGAGATTCTATTTATTTATTTCTTTCTTTAATTATTTATTTATTTATGTACTTAATTTGTCCACATACAGCATGATCATGATGACAGCATGATCATGAGCATGATTGCATGATCTGCTAGTGCGCAAAATTGATTTTTTGGATTTATTTGCACTTTTTAGCTGGGAGATTCTATTTATTTATTTCTTTCTTTAATTATTTATTTATTTATGTACTTAATTTGTCCACATACAGCATGATCATGATGACAGCATGATCATGAGCATGATTGCATGATCTGCTAGTGCGCAAAATTGATTTTTTGGATTTATTTGCACTTTTTAGCTGGGAGATTCTATTTATTTATTTCTTTCATTATTTATTTATTTATGTACTTAATTTGTCCACATACAGCATGGTCATTGTGACAGCATGATCATGAGCATGATTGCATGATCTGCTAGTGCGCAAAATAGATTTTTTGGATTTTTTTGCACTTTTTAGCTGGGAGATTCTATTTATTTATTTCTTTCTTTAATTATTTATTTATTTATGTACTTAATTTGTCCACATACAGCATGGTCATGATGACAGCATGATCATGAGCATGATTGCATGATCTGCTAGTGCGCAAAATTGATTTTTTGGATTTATTTGCACTTTTTAGCTGGGAGATTCTATTTATTTATTTCTTTCTTTAATTATTTATTTATTTATGTACTTAATTTGTCCACATACAGCATGGTCATGATGACAGCATGATCATGAGCATGATTGCATGATCTGCTAGTGCGCAAAATTGATTTTTTGGATTTTTTTGCACTTTTTAGCTGGGAGATTCTATTTATTTATTTCTTTCTTTAATTATTTATTTATTTATGTACTTAATTTGTCCACATACAGCATGATCATGATGACAGCATGATCATGAGCATGACTGCATGATCTGCTAGTGCGCAAAATTGATTTTTTGGATTTTTTTGCACTTTTTAGCTGGGAGATTCTATTTATTTATTTCTTTCTTTAATTATTTATTTATTTATGTACTTAATTTGTCCACATACAGCATGATCATGATGACAGCATGATCATGAGCATGATTGCATGATCTGCTAGTGCGCAAAATTGATTTTTTGGATTTTTTTGCACTTTTTAGCTGGGAGATTCTATTTATTTATTTCTTTCTTTAATTATTTATTTATTTATGTACTTAATTTGTCCACATACAGCATGGTCATTGTGACAGCATGATCATGAGCATGATTGCATGATCTGCTAGTGCGCAAAATAGATTTTTTGGATTTTTTTGCACTTTTTAGCTGGGAGATTCTATTTATTTATTTCTTTCTTTAATTATTTATTTATTTATGTACTTAATTTGTCCACATACAGCATGATCATGATGACAGCATGATGATGAGCATGATTGCATGATCTGCTAGTGCGCAAAATTGATTTTTTGGATTTTTTTGCACTTTTTAGCTGGGAGATTCTATTTATTTATTTCTTTCTTTAATTATTTATTTATTTATGTACTTAATTTGTCCACATACAGCATGGTCATGATGACAGCATGATCATGAGCATGATTGCATGATCTGCTAGTGCGCAAAATAGATTTTTTGGATTTTTTTGCACTTTTTAGCTGGGAGATTCTATTTATTTATTTCTTTCTTTAATTATTTATTTATTTATGTACTTAATTTGTCCACATACAGCATGATCATGATGACAGCATGATCATGAGCATGACTGCATGATCTGCTAGTGCGCAAAATTGATTTTTTGGATTTATTTGCACTTTTTAGCTGGAAGATTCTATTTATTTATTTATTTACTTAATTTGTCCACATACAGCATACTTGCCAATTTACAGTGGCCCAATATAACATACACAGAAGATAGACACATACAATTCAAACATAACTGAGATCAATAACAATTTATTAACATTTAAGTATTGCTGCGAAATGAGAAAGAGCGCGCTGTGTAAAAGTGTTGGATGAAAGCAAAAACGGATCAATGTTTGTGGGAGGAGAATTTATCAGGGGGGAGAGGGGGGAGTGGAGGGAGCGTTTGGTCAAAGGATAACCTGGGAATGGGCAGGTGGACTAGAGAATGCGGGTGGGTCTAGATGGGATACGAAAACTGATGCCAGAGATCAGTTCAGGGCAGTCTATAGTTGACTTTAGAACGCTATGAATGAGCTAAAGGCCAGTTTTGAGCATTAGTTTCGGGAGATAAGGTAAGGAGACTGTAGACAAAATGGTATCAGTTGCCATATTGTGAAAATGGGGTACTCTGTATTTTACTATCTTGCAGAAAAAAATAGTAACACTCTTGAGAGTTAAAATATAAAACGGATTGAGGCATTTGGGGATGTCGATATGGAGAAGAATGTTGAATATTAGTAGGACAGACAGAGTGAGGTATGAAGAGGTATTGACCAGAGTGAGGGAAGGTAAGAGGACTGATAAAGACAATTGAAACAAGGAAGCAAAACTGGCTCACTTTCCCCCCTCACCCTCATCATACAGTTATTCTCCCCATTCTCCTACTACTACTGTAGGAGCTAACCAACATTCATTTAATTACCCACTCATTACTGACCCTATCCATCCTACTTTTGCCACAAACACTCCTCAGATAACTCATATCCACGGCTCTTAGTCTATTCTTATGTACATCCTGACATACTCATGTTTCACTACCATACAACAAAGTGGAGAGAAGAACACTTTTGTACACGGCGATTTTCGCTTTCTTAGACAGGCAGGTCAGTGACACATAACAATATAACGGAGAACTTAATTTGAGCTACCATGGGGGAGGATGGACTGGGACAAGTGTCAAGATATAAGTATGTACGTACGGAAATTACTCAGGACTGGAGATGTAACAAGGAGATTAGAGGTAGAATTGCAATGGCCAGAGACGCTTCTATCAAAAAGAAAAGGTTGTTGCGTAGCAAAATGGATATTTTGCTTAGGAAAAGGTTGGCAAAATTGTTCTGTCTGGAGCGTCCTACTGTATGGTTGTGGGACTTGGACGGCTATGAAAAAGGATACAAAACAGATTGAGGCATTTGGAGGCGTGGATATGGAGAAGAATGTTGAATATTAGTAGGACAGACAGAGTGAGGTATGAAGAGGTATTGACCAGAGTGTGGGGAAGGTAAGAGGACTGCTAGAGACAATTGAAACAAGGAAGCAAAACTGGCTGGGACATGTGTATTGAGAAGACATTGTTTGATGAATTAGGTATAAGAAGGGATGGTGGAAAGAAAGGGTAAACGTGGAAGAAGAAGAAGAAAGGAAATGAGGGATGATTTAGAAGAGGAGACACAGAGATGAAGAGGAAGGCACAAGACAGAGTAATCTGGAGGAGAGGCTAATGAGGACCTGCTAAACAGCAGTCTACCAATGATGATCATTATGATGTATATTCACACTTGGCTTAAAAGGATATGTTTCAAATATATCGGTATGAAAAATATCAGAAACAGAGGTGAATATTGCTGAAAATATTAGTTATTTTCAGAGGTGGCAGTAAATACGAAAAATACCACAGTGAATTATTAACACTCTTAAGAGTTAAAATATTAGATGGAGCCGAGATGGACCATATGGGGGAGCAATAATTGATGAGTGGAAGGACAATGGTTGAAAAGTATGATCGTAACGCAAGTGGATCTGTTATTTCTGTGTAGCGGTAGATGAGGCCAAGGAGAGCCATAACTTTATTTTTAACTGACAGAATATGGTCGCAGTAGTTGAGTTTTTGGTCCATCAAAACACCTAGGTCTTTCACTGATGAGACACGATTGATAATCTGGGAGTTTACGCTGTAATTGAAGATCTGGGGGAATTTTTTTAAGGGAAATTGACATGGTATTGCATTTACTTGAGTTTAATTTGAGTTTCCAGACTTTGCACCATTCAGCAGTCATCTGTAAGGCATCCTGGAGGTCACAACAGTCCGAGACATTGTTGATTTGCTTAAATATCTTAAAATCATCTGCGTAAAGAAGGGCTTGAGCTTGTGAGGAAGGAATAAGGGAGGCTAAATCATCGATGAAAAGATTAAAAAGATATGGTCCGAGGACACTTCCCTGCGGAACCCCAGAAGTTACAGGTGACCAATGGGATGAGGAGCCAGGAAGTATGACCCGTTGGGCTCTATCACTGAGGAAGGAGTTAATTTAGGTTCAGAAAATTACCGTGGAGGTTAAATCGAAGAGAGAGTTTGTGAAGAAGGAAAGTATGATCGAGAGAGTCGAAGGCTTTAGAGAAAGAAGACTTTTCGGGTTCTTCCACGTGTTTCCATTGTCGAAGACGACAGTTTCGATAGCGTTGCAGCTGTCTTCTTCAGGTCAGAAGTGACGATGCGTGTGAATGTGACCGTCATATATAGCCGGTCGTTTTCCCGCCATTTCAGTCTGGTGCGCTGTCATTGGCCGCTTTCTTTCCCTTTACGAAAATCCTTTTCCAGGCGTAGGAGAGAGTGTAGCCATCTTCTGTGTTGATGTTTTCGGGTGTTTTTACGATTTCGATGGCCTCCCTGATGAGTCTGGGGAAGTAGCGGATCTCTTTTGCTATTAATTTCGCCTCTTCGAAATTCATTTTGTGACCAGGTCCACTTCAGGTGTGTTCGGCCAGAGCTGATTTGCGCAGCTGCCTATTCTTTACGTCTCTTTGGTCTTCGATATAATTCTTCAGAATATTTATTCCTCAAAAACAAGTGATGTACGATAGCGTTATTAATTTCAGAAAAACCATAAAAGTTACTAACATCAAACTTTTAATAAACTTATTTTTCAATTCATTGCAGCTAAAATCACATCTCTCATCTATGATAGTAAGGATGATATGGTAACTTAGGTGATGTTATTACGACGAGACAACGAATGTCCTAGTGGGAAAGAGCTGCAATTTGCTTCAGAAACTTCTGCGATTCGCGACACTAATTAAAACTTCCCTCTGAGAAAAGATTCCTGGAGAATATGCGACCATGCTCATCAATCAGTGGTATTTTTATTGGTCGTAGTTTTTCTTTGTTCATACCAGAGATATTTTTGGCCATCCTTTAACCCATTAAAGTTAATTACTATACAATTAAATTCATTCCCAGGTTATCATTTGTAATAACGCACTCATTTCGTGAGTCTTTGTGAATAAAACTGTCCATTTTAACTGTTTAAATTTTAAAAATTCTCAAAATCAGGAGATATAAGTGTATAGAACTTCCCTACCCTGTGTTACACCAACGATATTAGCCCCATCTAATGGGATAATCCATAAAAGTATTCTTCGTTTATAACTGATATACAAAAACATTAAATACACGGTCAATACCTCACGTAGTTTGGGAACAAAATACACAGTGTATTCGATAAACATGACATTTAATTTTTTAAATAAATTTTTTCGTTATTTCCCACATTGTGGCCATATTCAAAGCTATTTAAACACTCTTTATATTGCCAAAAAGACACTTACTGTATGGTTGTGAGACATGGACAGCTTTGAAAAATGACCTAAAACGGATTGAGGCATTTGGAGATATGGATACGGAGAAAAATGTTGAATAATAGTAGGGCAGACAGAGTGAGAAATGTAGGTCATAATAGGTTGGACAAGAGTGTGATAGAGGGAAGCATGTTGGGCAAGCGGGGAAGGGGAAGAAAGAGAATAGGTTTCATGGAAAGGTAAAAAAAGGGTATATCGTGCGCTGAGACAAAAAAACAGGATTTACTAGAGCGAGATAGGCCCCTGAAAAAGTCGAAAATGGGAGGATATTCTCTTACATTCAGCAAAACCTAAATCAACCGGTAGAATACTTTAAAAAAAGGTAGTTCTGAGCTGGATGGTTCCCTATTCATGTAGTAGACCATATTCACATTTAACGTTTCAATTTCACCAGCAATTATATCATATTAATGGAGCGATAATGCATATTAAAACGACTGGAATTCTGAAAAATTAAATAAGAATATTTATGTTAGTCATTACTTTGAAGCGTTCTCTTCACGGCGTCAGTGTACCTCGCCGAAACACTCCACCCGACGGAGAAATTTGCTGGAAAGACTTCACAAATATCTACACGTATATATAGGAAAGTTTTGCGGTATTTTGAGGTCTCTGAAGTTCTGTTTGGATGGATAATTCAAAATATATATTGGGCTTAGGAATAGGCTGGCAAAGTGTTATGTTTGGAGCGTCTAACTGTATGGTTGTGAGACATGGACGGCTTTGAAAAAGGATACAAAACGGATGGGTGGCATTGGATATGTGGACATATTGGGGAGGCGACCGACATCTAATGTCATTTGCGCCATAGGGGGCAGGTAAGGGAAGAAGGGTGGATGGAAACCCGGCGTCAGCATTAGCCTGCTCTTAACAAAAGGCGCCCAGGGTACTACGATTTACAAGGGTACTACTCGGACAGACGGAGTACTGTACTTGAAGTGTCCTCCACAAGACACACAAGTAGGGATCGGGTTTCCTCTTAAAAACATCCACCTCTGCAGAGATTTGAACCCAGGCCACCCGTGTGGTTATCCATTACTCTAGAAGCCACACCAACCCAATCCCATTGAGGCAATGCTGATGTCGATATAGAGAAAAAATTTGAATATTTGTTGGGAAAGACGGAGCGAGAAATGAAGAAGTATTGACCAGAGTGGAGAGAAGGTAAGAGGACTGTTAAAGACAATGGAAACAAGGAATCAAAACTGGATGAGGAATTATATTAAGAAGAGATTGTTTGATGAAGGAAGGTAATAGAGGGGATGGTGGAAGGAAAGGGTAAACGAGGAGGAAGAAGAAAGAAAGAAAATGACGGATGATTCAGAAGACGAGACGCGGGGATGAAGAGGAAGGCACTGGGCAAGAGTAATCTGGAGGAGAGGCTAATGAGGACCTGCGAAACAACAGCAGTACGCTAATTATGGTGATGATATTGCCAATATTGCCAAAGAAGGGATGATATAAGAATTATATAGAGCGCGTGCAGAGGAGATCCGCTAGGTTTGTTAAAGGCCGTTATGATAATTGTATAAGTGTTACGAGTTTAATAGAAGAACTAGGATGGGAATTACTATCAGAACGCATGGTTAAAATTTAGGTTAAACCTTTTAAGTGAATTCGAAACCTATTTTTTCACAGATGACGTTAGCTATATGTATTGAGAACCCCTGCGTATTGTGCTAGGTTTGATCAGATTAAAGAGATTAGAGAGATAGATTGTCGTACCGATAGATTTAAATTGTCATTTTTCCCTCGTACAATAAGAGAGAACAATAGGCAGCGTAGCAAAGGGATAGGTAGGTGAAATATAGTTAGACTAGTCTGTAGTGCATGATGCATGTAATAACAACCAATAATCCATTTCATATTATGTATATACGAACCACCTAGCTGTATGTGACCGTGTTCTCTAGCATGCCTCCCTTAAATATCCTACTTGCATGGCAATAGTGCATGTTTGATGATCTTCACCCCCTGCCACACACCCTCGTGGTGTCTCGCAGGGTATTACGTAGATGTAGTTGTAGATGAATATTATGCCTTTCCGAGCAAACATATTTTCAGGTAGTGATTTTGCTAAAATTTTGCATTTTTTTTTCTGCAATATCAGAGAAATATCTTGAGCCTTCCTGAAATCCATTCGAATTTGTAAATTCAAAATTAAATTTACCTACTGGTTGTTTGTCACTATGATCATCATCATAGTGACATAGTGACATAATAGATCATAGTGACAAATTTCTTTCGTAAAGTCTAGTAAAAAAAACTATCCTGTATTAACATCTAAAATTTTAAATTCTTAGAACCTGGGTTAAATAGACTCCGCAATCAACTAAAAATACAAACATACGCACATACCAATCACGCCGTTCCCTTCCAGGGTAGGCAGAGTCACAAAGTTTCACTCATAAATACATATTTGTACGCTTAACTCTGCTTCAATAGTTTCCTTCCATACTGAACTATCCTTGACATAAACCACTTTTGCCTCATTTACCCCCAATATACACTGCTCATACACGGCTTATCCTGTTTTTAAGACTCTTAATATTCCTCTTCCTTATGAATTTTCTCAAGCAACACTCAACCACAACTTTCTCGGCCTACCTCTACCTCTCACACCATTCATTCTACTCTCATATATCTGTTTCGTTATTCGACTCTCATCCATTCTTTCAACATGGCCAAACCAACGAATCACACTCCTCTCATATTTGTCCATTACTGTAACATCGATGAGAAATTTCAATCAATTAGTCGCTGAGGGAAAGGGAACGGGCAGAATTGCTAACTCGCTGATGGATAATAGATAGAACCCAAATTTCTAAGATAAGCTAAGAAGGGAGTCGAATAACGAAACATATATATGAGAGTAGAATGAATGGTGTGAGAGGTAGAGGTAGGCCGAGAAGGTTGTGGTTGAATGTGGTTGAGGAAATCCTTAAGAGGAGGTATATAAGGAGTCTTAAAAACAGGAGGGCGTGAATGAAAAGCAGTGTGTGGGGGTGAATGAGTCGAAATAGGTTGGCAAAGATAGGTCAGTATGACGTAAATAATTGAAACAATTGAATTTTTCTAATTATTGTAATCAATGCAAACTTATTCAATCCACGAATGCCAATAGGACTCAAAAAGCAACATATACGAATTCCATTATTGCCAAATCCGGGCGAATTCCGAGATTACTGTAATCATTGTTTACTTCCACAATCCATTTGTTTGGATAAAACCGGAAGTTATATGCAAGCAGAACGATGCGCTGCGAGTGGCGATACGATTAGAGATATCGATACACTCACTAATTCCATTAGGAGTCATCCCTTTTGTGCAAATCAACCTTTATTTTACAATACATATGTTCATATCGAGCTATGCTATCGGGAAAGTCTTAAAGATAAGGGACTTCTCAAACTGAACACTCGTCGATATGATATCCCCCTTCAGCCGCCTTAAGAGAATGGAAGGAAAACTCCAAAATACATATCTCCAAGATATATACGCATCTCCACATTAGGAAGAAGAGAGTAGAGACCTTTAATAAGTTTCGGACGCCTCTGGAGGTGGCGAAGAGGATCCTAAAGACGCCTCCTAATACACGTGGTGCCTTCTCCGGACGTCCGCGCTAATCTGTCGGCCATCAAAGCTCGTCAATTTCCTCGCCTCGTGGAATCAAGGAGTCGCCATCTGGAGGCTATGAGTACGGGGATGGATACGGCAGAGGGAAGGAGGGGGACGCGCGTTGAATTGTGGGAAAAATTGGCGGTCAATACGGAGACCGAGCGCAATCATCTCCCCCCACCGTATTGGAAGACTTAGGCAGACAAAAAAACGCAGTAACACGAAAAGAAAAACACTTACAAGAAGGCCCTTAATATTTCGGCGCGCCGCGCGCCTTGTTCGCAAGGACGTAGAAGAAATCTTCTACGTCCTTGCGATCGTCATTTCTTCAAGTCACTTTCTTCACTTAAAAACTAAATAATTTAATGCCACAGGAAGAAATCTCTTTCAAGCTAAATACATCAACTTATCATAACGATAACGTGGAAGTGTTCCACGGGCCCAAATGAATCAAAAAGAAACAAAAGTTAACTAAAAAAAGAAAATTAAGGAATTAATATAACATTCTAAATGTATAACAACAAATAATATACTCATAAATAAAATTCTCGCATATTCAGACATAAAAATTAATGCAAACCCCCCTCTACTATACTCAATATTAAATCCTGAAACCAATTCAGACTCACCCTCAGCGAAATCAATAGGAGTACGATTAGTTTCTGCTAAACAAGAAGCAAATCAAATCAACGCTAAAGGCAAGCACAAAAAAGAAAATCAAATATACTCTTGATATAGTTTAAAAATTAAATAATGAATATCCTTCACACAAGAAAATAAAAGACAATATAATTAAAGCCAATCTTACCTCATGAGAAATCGTTTGGGGAACAGCACGAAGTCCACCTAATAATGAATAAATAGAATAAAAAGATCAACCAGCAATTATAACAGTATAAACCCCTAAAATTGTACAAACACAAAAAAAAATAATAAACCTAAATTAAATCTAAACAACCCAAAATAAAACGGCAGTACGAGTCAACAAAACAATGATATAAATAGATAATAAATAAATAAATAAATAAATAAATAAATAAATAAATAAATAAATAAATAAATGTAAATAATAAATAAATAAATAAATAAATAAATAAATAAATAAATAAATAAATAAATAAATAAATAAATAAATAAACAATATACTAAAAACAGGAGAAAAACAATAAGGTAAATAAATAACACAAGTTTATTGTTAACTTTGTGGTATTCTATTTTATCTTTCACATGATTTAATGGTTACATTTACAAAACCACAACTTTACCCTTTGAGTGCCACGCGACGATATATCGTCGTTTGCAGAATATGCCAGAAGTGCCAACGACGATATATCGTTGTCTATGAGGAGACCTGTTTAAACAATGAGTCATTACAAAAAAATTAATTTTTTTCGTATTCAATAGCAAAAAAGCATCCTCTTTCAAATACAGAAATGATCATGTAAAAATGGTAAAAAATAATAATTAATTTGCCGTTATAAACAAATAATAATTTTATGAATAAAGGCCCACAAATATATCAGAATACACTTCGCACTTCTGGGAGTGCCCACCAAAAAATTGGTGGCACTCAAAGGGTTAAAAAACACGCACGACCCGAGTTTCAACGCTTGAGCGTCATCTTCAGGTCTTGAGCGTCACCTGAAGATGACGCTCAAGCGTTGAAACCCGGGTCGTGTGCGTTTTTTAAGTGTTGGTTTTGTAAATGTAACCATTAAATCATCTGAAAGATAATAAGGTAAATAATTAGAATCTATAGGACTTGACTCTCAAGACAAGGACACTTAAAACTTAAAAATAAACTGAAAGTACTGCGTTTTACTGACAACCGACGTGAGCTAAATGCATTTGAACAGCTCAAAATATTAAAACGAAATGTTAACTCAGAAGTTTACCTTTCAAATGTTTTCTTGCTGCCCGCCAATTCCTACTGGCTGAGGGATTGCTGTGCATTCTTGTATCAACTGATGATGACGCTCAGCCATTAAAACCCTGGTCAAGGTAGTGTGTGTTTTTATGCGGTTAGTAAAAGTTTTCCTCACTTTAATAAATTGTGAAGAATATAGTTATTTTTTCCCAGAATGGTAGCGATCTTCCCGTGTCCCTAGACGAGGAATATGTCGCAGATGTTGGGGGCATTCCTATAATGACAAGGAAGAAATGATGTCTCATCGGAGAGACCTGATATCTTCGGACGTTCCTCCTTATTCTCCCCCCCCCCCACCTTGTCCGTCGTCATGGCTTTCTTGAGACAAATGGGGATGAAAGCTGGCGACGGTATCAGGCGCGTTAACTGGGAGACAACCGCTGGACCAGCCCATCCCTACCCACTCTTATTGTTCCGGGGCCATAAAAAGTAATGGCCGACAATGAGGACCAATCTGCCGGCGAATAATGAAATATCGATTCCGTCCGAAAGAAAAACGTGAGAGGTTCGATGTAGCGACATCCTTGTTCGATACGATGAGTGAACGATAAACGTTGACCGTTTTTTGTTGATTTTTTAAATTTGAGCTGAGAGAAGGTTAATTCTATGAATGGCCGATTATTTTACCAAGACGAAAATGTTTATCAATTTAAAAACGGCTGTAACATTATATCCAGCTCAGCCCAAAACTCTAATTTTTCACTAACGATTAACAGTTTAAAGTTCTTTATTTCCTGTCAATTTCAAATTTTAAAAACGCTTGCCCACGAGAGATAATTGACCATAAAAATTATAAAAACGCCTTCAAAATTTAATTTTTTTATGGGACTGCGAAGACTTTTTCCTAAGTAGCGCCAAGGACTGGGTGAATTAAAAGTGGAAATTTCGGCAACATATTACCTAGGCAACGATTCCAAGCATTTGGATCCATTATGTATATTCATGTTTGAAACGTTGCCAAGGGAAAAATATGCTATTTACCTTGTTTAATAATTTTCTTAGCACACTAAATGAATTTTTCATGAATTTCTTTTACAACATGCATCAAAATTAGCCATTAAATATTTATTTCTGAACGTTTTAAGTCTGAAGGTTATTACATCCTTTTGAAATCCTTTTATACTCATGAGGATGCAATGAAAAACGACCATATTTTAATGTTATCACCACTTAAATTGTGATATACTTCATTAAATATGTTCAAAATTAATGATGCATATAGTGAAACATACAATTGTTACGTGATAATAATTGTAAACAGTATTCCAAATAGAGCCATGGTAACAGTCTTGAATTTCGCCAACTCTACCTCTTTTCTGTGTTCGCCATCTTTTTTCTCTTTTTAAAGTGAAGTAAAATTTGAATTTTCTCCTGATTACAGGTAGAGGCAACCACTGTAGATAATATTTATACCATAAATTAGCACCTCCAAAGACATTCTCCCATACAAACGCCCTCATCACTCATAAAATACATATTTTCTTATCTTTCTAAAAGAATGTGAAAGCCAATTAATACATGGCAGTAGATGATATCACCATTACATTATTATCAACGAAACAACGAAATACCCCCGTCTAAACAATGCTGTTGACAATGTTTAAGAAATGTC
Source organism: Ceriagrion tenellum (assembly GCA_963169105.1). Taxonomy (NCBI): domain Eukaryota; kingdom Metazoa; phylum Arthropoda; class Insecta; order Odonata; family Coenagrionidae; genus Ceriagrion; species Ceriagrion tenellum. The sequence goes on from OY720645.1 coordinate 4,269,171, forward strand.
ATAGTGAACTACATAAAAATGAGCCATACAATGCGTATTGTTAATTCTCTCAAGCCCAAAAAAGTTTTCTAATTTTTTCTCAATACATTTTCCGACACTGCTTTGGTTCGTAACGAAGAGTTCCCCATGAAAGTAGTGTTTATATATCATTGAAAAATCCTGTTTTCCACCGAATACTATCTACGAAAAGCTCTTGATAAAGGTTCGAATAAATTGTCCAGCCGTAAACATATGGAATACATCACCATATAATGCATTGCATTGATTATTTCTTGGACAACGGTGAACAGCGGATAGTTCTTGATGGCATTCAGTTCTTTCAGATGCAGTAAAAGTGATATGGGGTGTACCCCAAGGATGTATCATTGCTCCCTAATTATTCATTTTGTATTTCAATAACATTACCGCCGTTGTAATGAGAAAAATTTGCCTAATTGCGGACGACGTAGTATTGTACAGGGATAATAACACAGTCTCACAAATGAGGCTTAAAAAACACACTTAAAATGCTTTTGACCCGTAGATCAATAAATCCTTCCATCAGTTCATTGAAAGATAATGAATGAATCAAATCCGGTCGTAATAGAAACGGAGGCTGGGGTTAGTAACAAAATTACTGGTTTCCGTGTTCCAGTTAAAGCTTTGGTTTCACGCTTTGTCCTTTAACATTTAACCAGAATGAGTATTAACATACATACATACCAATCACGCCGTTTCCTTCCGGGATAGGCACAGTCACAAAGTTTCAGTCACGAAAACATTATTGTACACCTAACTCTGCTTCAATAATTTCATCCATACTGACCTATCCTTACCATAAGCATCTTTTGCCCCATTTACTACCATACACTGCTTCATACACGCCCTATCTGAGTGAATGGATTGTAACAAAACAGGGAGTAAAGCAAGGATGCATAATGTCACCATGGTTGTTTAATGTATTTATGGATAAATGTGTTAGCGATTCATGCAGTGAAAACGACGGTGTTCTGATTTGTAATGTAAACGTACGAGTTCTACTATATGCGGATGATGCTTTTTTGGTCTCAAAAAGCCAACAGGGATTATATAAACCCCTAGATAAGTTTTCTTAATAAGCAGAGGGAATGGAATTGAAGGTAAATGCGAGCAAGACTAAAGTAGTAGTTTTTGATATGAAGAATGGGAAGGATAACTGTATGATGAGCGTGACTGGTGAAGTAATTGAACAAGTGGATGATTTTGTGTACTTTGGTAAGATGTATGCGAAAGATGGACGGATAGATGAGGAGATAAAGAGACGTGCGAATGCTGGAAGGAAAGTGATAGGTAGCATGTGGAGCATATCAAAGGAATGAGTGCTTATCTAAGGAAGCGAATATCGCCGTGTACAAAAGTGTACTTCTCCCCACTTTGTCGTATGGTAGTGAAACATGGGTATGTCAGGATATAGACATATGAGAGTAGACTAAATGCCGGGGGAATGAGTTATCTGAGGAGTGTTAGCGGCAAAAGTAAGATGGATAGGGTCAGGAATGAGTGGGTAATAAATGGACGTGGGTTAGATGTTCCAGTAATGGACATATGTACGAAAGGAGTGTTTCGATGGTTTGGCCATGTTGAGAGAATAGATGAGAATCGAAAAACGAAACAGATATATATGAGTGAAATAAATGGCGCGAGAGGTACAGTTACGCCGAGAAAGTTGTGTTTGAAGTTGTAGTTGAGTGAGTTGAATTCTTGAGAGGAGAAATATCAGGAGTCTTATGCAAATATAAAATGCAATACTAAGCATAAATTTCACTCGATATATTAACTTTTATATAATTCAAGAAAATTGTTCATCGGATTGAAGGTCCCTCTTTAAGAAATACAATTGTAACAACTTCTGAAAATTACTGAGGGCAACGTGTGTTAAGCAATGCATATATTCACTCACGAGAGCTGCCTGAGCACTGTTTTTTCCCCCAAAAAAAAATGTTGCCCCCGAATAATAACCATTTGAGTAAAACACGCGTTTTTCAAAGCAATAAATTTACTTACTCATTTTAAAAATTCAAAAAAATAAAGAGAAAAAAATGAAGAAAAAGTTGCATTCCATGGCGGTTGGTGCGGGAAATTTTTCCCAGCAAAAACGCGCTGAGTGGTGCGAACAGGCCAAAGCAAAACTTCCGCCCTGAAATTCTTATCTTTATCATCGATTTCCTCACATTTACATAACACCCCGCGAATCGCTGTACGGACGTGTGGCAGGGTGTGTTAGGTCACCAGTCGAGTAAAAGTATAAGTTTTTTGGAGATGTAATGGTGACATGTATTATAGGAGTGTATTTAGTGGAGCTCAATTTTTATTGTGATCGCTTATTGTGCGCGGAAAGAACGAGTTAATGTAATACCTATCTGTTAATGGCAGTGTATCTCTCTTATTTTATCGCATCTGTCAGACTTAGAAATGTAGTGAGGAGTCATGATAATATTCTATATATGTCACTCTGAAAAATATCAGTTCTGAATTTATCAAGCAACCTAAGACTAGCGTGTAGCCTCCGAGTCTCTCTAGGGGCTCCCACATTAATCCCTCTAAAATTGTGAGACACTATATGTACGCTCGTAGCAGTTCTTAACGAATCGTGCTGCTTTCCTTTGTATTTTGTTAATTTGTTTGGTCAAATCTTTATGACTTAGGGTCCCAAATGCTCGCGGCGTATTCGAGGTGTGGCCTAACCAGAGCGAAGTATAGCATCTCTCTTTGACTTTTTCATCCGAGGACCTATTTCTATTAATATACGCTTAACAAAACCTAGTTTCTCGAATTCTGTGCCGCAAACGTTTTGTTTGTGTAATCTCCACGATATTTCAGAAGTTAGGGTAATTCAAAGATATTTTACTGTAACTGAATACTGAATATGTATACTCCACCAACGGTGTAGGTATGGAATTTTTTAGATGAGATTCGCAGGAAGTGAACTGTGGTGCATTTGCTAATATTTAATTCTAACCCCCCACTCTCTGCACCTTGAATGAACATTGTTAAGGTACGATACTTCCTAATTGTTATCAACGTTCCCCTTCACACACATCCCTTAAGGTAATTTGAGCGAAATATCATTTTACCTATAAATCAATGAACTTGGTCTCATTTTAAAGAAAAATATATCACCCTTCTAATGACACCAAAAATTCAACCCCTTATTTACAAAGCTTTCGGAGTTATTTGCCCAAAAATGCAAACAGCCCTTTTTACAAGGGAAATGGCACGTGTATGCACTCCAGAGAGACAGTATTTACGAAATGAGGTATTTCTAACGCTTTGATTTCGTAAAAAAAATTAACAGCGTGTAGTTTGTGTGTTTTCTCAACTATTTTTGAAAGATATCATTTTGTTACCGCAGTTTATTCTTCAGGGTTAGCAATAAATTTTCCATTTTGAACGAGTTTCAAACGCACCGCGTGACGAAAATGAGTCATGTAAAAGACTTATTTGATTTAGATATTTTTAATTAATTAATTATAATTTCTGTCATGTAAAACTATATTATTACACCATTAATGATGCAATATTTAATTGATGTGTCTCACAGTTGGTGGAATCAAAAAGGTATAATTCGAATATATGGTCTCTATTATGACAGAGGGAACTATCTCGCTCGGAATACCTTAATATGGTTTGAGCGAAATATCATTTCACTCACAAATCAATCAATCTGGTGTCTTGTTAAAGAATAATATCTCACCCTTCAAATGACACCAAAAATTGAACCCCTTAACACGTTAATTTCGGAGTTTTTTTTTCCAGAAATTACAAACAGCCCTTCGAAATTAGAAATTGTACGTGTATGCACTCACGAGAGATCTCATTTTTTGTAAAAAATGATGTATTTCTAACACTAAGATGTCGCAAAAAAAATCAACGGTGTGAAGTTTTTAGGTTTTCTTAACCATTTGTTTTTTAATTAGTCATATTGTAACCGCAGTAAACTCCTCTAAATTACACAATAAACCTTCCGTTTTGAAGGAGTCTCAAACGCACAGCGCGGAAAGAAATGAGTCAAGTTGAAGAATTATTTTAGATATTTTCATTTAATTACTTACAGTTTCTGTCATGTAAAACTATATAATTACACCATTAATAATTCAATATTTAATTGAGGTGTCCTACAGCTGGTGAAATTAAAACGTATAGTTCGAATATATTTTCTCTATTATGACTAGGGAACAATCTCGCTCGGACTACCTTCAGTAAACGTTAATGTAAGGGATATTGAACGAAAAGGAACAGTCAACGACGGTAGTTTTCACGAAGATAAATGAATAAGGATGATTTTGAATTAGAAAAAATTCGTTTCCGCCGCACAAAATGGCGGACGGCTCCCGCAAGATTACATTACTTCCGGAGATATTTGCCGAAAAATTACAAACAGCCGTTTTACCATGGGAATTTGGTGCTTGCGTGCACTCCAGAGAGACATATTTACAAAATGAGATATTTCTAACCCTTAGATGTCGTAAATTAACTAACAGCGTGTAGTTTGTGTGTTTTCTCAACTATATTTGAAAATTAATCATATTGTCACCGCAGTAAATTCTTCGGAATCACGATAAACCTTCCGATTTGAAGGAGTTTCAAACGCACCACGTGGAAAAAATGAGTCAAGTTAAAGACTTATTTAGATATCTTGATTTAATTAATTTGCAATTTCTGTCATGTAAAACTATATTATTGCGCCAGTAATAATGCAATATTTAATTCGTGTGTCTGTACAGCTGGTGAAATAAAAACGTATAATTCTAATATGGTCTCTATTATGACTAGGGAACTATCTCGCTTGGACTTCCTTAAAGAAAAATGCATCACACACACACCATTCGCGCCAAAAATTCAACCCCTCACCCCTTTACTTTCCGCGATATTTCCCAGTAAATACCAGTCATTTCACATGGGAAATTGTAGGCACTCCTAGAGAGACATTATTAACAAAATGGGGTATTTACAACACTCAGGCGACGTTAAACAAAATAACAGCGTTTAGTTTTCTGTGTTTTCTCAAATATTTTTGTGAAATTGATCATATTGTCACCGCAGTAAGTTCTTCGGGATCACAAAATAAACCTTCCGTTTATGATGGAGTTTCAAACGCACCGCGCGAAAAAAATGAGTCAATATAAAGACTTATTTAGATATTTTCATTTAATTACTCACGATATCGATTTCGATTGATGTGTCGTACATCTGTCGAAATTGAAACGTATAATTCGAATATATGGTCTCTATTATGACTGGGGAACCTATCTCGCTCTGGACTACCTAACCCACATAGCACAAAATATCTACAAAATATCTACAAAATATCTATAAAATATCTAATACTTCTTTTGCTAATATCTAGAAAACATCTTGTAATAACTTGTAGACATCTCCTAGACATATTGTAGATATCTGAATGTCCGCTCTTCCTATATCTACAAGATATCTTGAGAAGATATTTTCTAAACATTCATATTCAAATTGGACCCACTGGGAAAATTCAGGATAAATGACTTAAGGCCTGGCTACACGATACATTAACCCGTACGTGTTCAGGTACAAGTTCATGAGCGAACATATATAACAGTAGAAGTAATAGTTGCTAGTAGCAACATGGCGTTTATACAGAGTTGCAAAATTATCAAAAATACATACTAATAAACAACTTAAATATCTCCGGTTATTTTAAAAATTAAGAAACTTTTAAAAATGAATCTATAATTTTAAACCTTTAGCTTCATTTTAATATCTATTAAAACAAAGCAGCTGCCCTATGGCCATCGATAGAGGTGCTTAAACATTTATCCTTTAACCCGTTATTTTGTTCAAACTATTCAACTTTGATATCCAGAATTTTGGGATCTCATAGCTATTACGTAGGTCTATCATTTTTTATTGTTTCAAGATGCTGAGGTTTAAACCTGCTGAATAATTAAATAATGAAAAATGAGCGATTTCTTTGTTTAAATCGACCTTCTGGGATAACTAATGGTTGGATTTTGATCGGGTTACTACCAATTCGTAGAATTTTTTATCTTCTACAACTTTTGTTGGAAAATTTATTGCCTTAACTTCGTATTTTTCATTGTATCATTTAAAAAACGACTTTTCTTAACTTTAAATCGCTTTTATAAACATTTGCCAGAAGAATTTCCCTTGCCTTTTTTGGTGCACATGTGTACAATGACTTCATCTATCCATCCACCAAAAAGCATAGCAGTTACATTTTTTTTAGATTCCGGTGTTTTTTGGCCAATTGCATTAAACATATAATAGGAGTCGTCGCTCAAAATAGACATATTCTAGACATCTAGTAGATATTTAAAATATCCAAGACATTGAAGACATGCTGTAGATATCTAGTAGATATTTTGTGCTATGTGGGAAAGGAGTCAGAAGGCAGCTTTCCTTCTATCCTCCCTTAACCCTTTCCTCTTCTCCATACTAAACTTCACGTCTAATCCTCTCAAAAAAAAAAGCTCTCGTTTCTTCCTTCCTTCATTCCATCATCTCCTTCTCCTTTCCCTTTCTTCCTCTCTCCCTCCTTCCTCTCCTTCTTCAGAGCGATGCCTCGGAAAACCACGTCGACCGCACGGGCTCCTTCAAAACCAGCTCAGGGCCGCCCCTGACGAGAAAACCGCAAGAGGGCCTCCTCCCCAACGCAATACCCTCCCCCCTTCGCCTACTCCTTTCCCCGTACCCTGAACTCACGCACACACACACACATATACCCTGAGAAACTCTCCTCGGAACTTTCTTGAGAAAGTTTCGTCTTCATGAGGGAACGATGTCGGGTTGGGTTTTAGAACCGCCTCTGCCGTTCCTTCCTCCGAACGCCCCCCCCCCCCCACCTCCCCGTCCCTCCGGCTGTTCCGAGCAGTTCTCCACCCCCCACACACACAACACTCCTTCACATCCACCCGCAAACCATCCCTTCTTCTAACCCACATTAATCCGAGGGTGTAGGCAGAAGGAGCACCACGGGGGGTGGAGGTGCTGGTGTTGGAGAAGGGGAGGAAGGCTCACCCTGTTGTGGAGATGAAGGGGGTGGTTTTCCAAGGAGGGGGTTGAAGTGGAAGGAGGGGGTGGAAGAAGAAATAGGGAAGTGTCTCACGCCTTGCACTTTCCTTCATCCGCCTTTCCTTTCCCCATACAAGACGTTTCTCTCGTCTCTGTGCCTTTTCTTCGTAAACGTGGCCCATACCGTGGGTGGATTAAACATAAGATCTTCAGATACAGTAAAATGTCTTGGGATTACATTAACTTCTGATAAATCGTGGGGATTACATATACAGAACATATGTATCACTAAAGAAACTAGGTTTTGTTGAGCGTATATTAATAGAAATAGGTCCTCGGATGAAAAAGTCAAAGAGAGATGCTATACTTCGCTTTAATTAGGCCACACCTCGAATACGCCGCGAGCATTTGGGACCCAGGTCAACCAACCTGTTTTTTAACCAAAAAAATTAATAAAATACAAAGGAAAGCAGTGCGCTTCGTTAAAAAACTGCTACCAGCGTACATATAGTGCCTCACAACCTTTATAGGGATTAAGGTGGGAGCCCCTAGAGAGACTCGGAGGCTACTAGCTAGGCTTGGGATGCTTGAGACATTCCGAACTGATATTTATCAGAACGATACAGATAATATTATCATGATCCCTCACTACATACTTGCTACGATAAGTTGGCTATTGTGTCTGGACTGTTAGAAGAATTGGGATGGGAATCGCTATCACAGCGTAGATTAAATCATAGGCTTAACCTCCTAAATAAATTTCAGGAAAATCATTTCTCTGACGACGTAAAAAACAAACTATTAACCTCCTCGTACTACGGCAGATTAGATCGCGCCTATAAAATTAGAGAGATAGATTGTAGAACCGATAGGAAATAAAATGTAATTTTTCCGCGTACCATTCGGGACCATAACAGCTGTGATCGTCGTCATGAATTGTTCGAGTATTGACAATAGGCAGCCAGTAAATCTTTCTCTTTATATATTCTACTCTCTTATTTATGCATGATGTAAATATTAATGTTCTTATTTATGCATGATATTTTGAATCTGTAGTAGTAGTCTTTGTATCCCTTGCACGTTGGAACGATTGACGATAGAATGTTTCTTGGGTATTAGATTTTTAATTGGCGCTGTGCATGTGTGGTACGCTGGTTTCAATGTAATTACGGTGTTCCACCGTACCATTCATGCATGCCTGGTGTGGAAGCACCCCCTGCCGCATACCCTTTGGGTGGCTTGCAGGGTATGACGTAGATATGGATGTAGATGTACATCTCTAGGTCTGACAGATGCGATAAAATAAGAGAGACACACTGCCATTGACAGATAGGTATTACAAAAACTCGTTCTTTCCGCGAACAATAAGCGACCACAATACAAATTGATCTTCACAAAAAATACTCTCCTATAATATATGCTACCATTTCAGCCACAAAAAATTACATTTATTAGACGGCTGGTGATCTAAAACCTCCTGCCACGCGCCCATGTGGCGGCTCGAGGGGTATTACGCAGATGTAGACGAACGTATTCCTTATGTCTTCACGCACAACGCAAAATCTTTTCATCTAAATAGTAAAGATAAATCTGAACCCTATATTAAATAAGAAGTTAACCAACTAAACCTGCCACGTATGCCTGCAATGACCATCTAAAAAAAAACTAGCACTCAAATAGCTTCATAATACCTGAACATCACCACAACGCAACGAATGATACCACAACGTAGATAACGTGTCACATCCTTCAGTCTACAAGACAAACCACGCCTAGCCACAGTTGGGATTAACGATTTTTAAAAAAAATTTTAACGATGGAAATTAATCTTTAAAAAGAAGAAGTCAACTATTTAACTTAGCAGTTATTTTTTAGGAGAGTTAAATCTTAACATAAGTTGCTTACTTTTTTACAGAGATCATCTTTGACATTAATCAGTTAATTTTTTTTTGTACCTCTCCCAACAATGGATACATCACATCGCATCATTGTTGGGAATGACGATTTGAATTTATCGTTAAAAATGAACCATTTAATTTTTTTCAATCTTAAAAAACTTTTGTAAAACTAAACTTTAAACTTTAACACATTGCGTCTATAAAGAGTTATCGATCCATTTGGTCCTTCTTATTCTGATTATTGCGTTCCATTTTATGGTCCTCTCCTCTTCTACTCTTTTGTAAATTTCATCAAATTTTTATTTTGTCCGTCCATTTGATCTTCAAAAATGATTAATTATTTCAGATATTTCAGAAAAATTATGAGAAACTGGATGGTACAGAGTTGGAGAAGATATAACTCAGAACCATCCAGTATCCATTCATTATTCTAACACGTCCGAGATGTTAAGGCATCCATTATGTATCTTCTTGGCTTGGTTGGTCATTCAATCCTACGGTTGGTTAAGACAGCAGCCCTTTAAACCGTCCCTAATACTCTCCTTAGTCATCATATTGCTATTCCCTAGTCTTAATAGACTCTAATATTCAATAAACAAAATGCAGTAAAACTGTCAAATTTTTAATGATTATTATTTGCCTTTCCTGCGCAGACAAACGGCATTTTCCCTGATGAATAACCGTCTCCGGTTCGACCCAAGACATATGGAATGCGAGCAAACTTCATTTTCAATGCCTGCAGACCTTTCTTTTATTATTTTGCATATTTAGACTACAAGTAACGGTCGCACAGATTTGTAACAAAGACCGTAGGGAAGAAAATTGAATACAAATTTTTGTTCTTGTGTTCAATTTTTTGTTTTCCAAACGATTTAAATTATAATTTTGAAAAAATAAATACAGTCGTAAAATTGATGAAAATTCAGCGTTTTTTGTTACGATGTCCGCTTGACGACCGATAGTATTGTTGTCTCCCCAACCATGCATAAAAAACATTGCATCATAGTTGGGAATAACGATTCGAATTAATCGTTAAATATGATGTTAACTATTTGACATTAACCTAAAGTGCCCATTACAATATTAATGCTGTAGAGTAAGCTTTTTAATCAACAAATAAATCCTCAGTCTCTCATCATTGGTCATTCAATCGTACAATAGTTAAGACAGCCGTCAGTCAATCCTTTCCTTTATCTAATGTTCATTCCCTTTTACTTCCTAGTATCTCTTCCTTATGTACTTCTCCTCCTCATTTGGTCCATGAAATTATTCCTCGGTATTCCTTTCTCTATTGGGACATTTTCCTCTATTTTTCCTTCAATTTCGAGGACAATCGGCAACTTCCTTGATGACTAACGGTCTCCGGTTCGACCCAAGACGTACGGAATTCGAGGAAAGTTCATTTGAAATACCTGCAGACCTTTATTTTGTTATCTTGCATATTTACACTACAAGTAACGGTCGCACAGATTTATAACAAAGACCATTGGGAAGAAAATAGAATACAAATTCTTATTCTTGTACTCCGAACTCCTTTTGTTTTCCGAACGATTTAAAATAATTTTGAATAAATAAAACACTAGAAATTTACACTAGAAGTAACGGTCGCACAGAATTGTAACGCAGACCATAGGGAAGAAAATCAAATACGAATTCTTGTTCTTGTATTCAATTTTTTGTTTTCCAGACGATTTAAAATAATTTTGAAAAAATAAAACACTAGAAATTTACACTAGAAGTAACGGTCGCACAGAATTGTAACGAAGACCATAGGGAAGAAAATCGAATACGAATTCTTGTTCTTGTATTCAATTTTTTGTTTTCCAAACGATTTAAAATAATTTTGAAAAAATAAAACACTAGAAATTTACGCTAGAAGTAACGGTCGCACAGAATTGTAACGAGGACAATAGGGAAGAAAATCGAATACAAATTCTTGTTCTTAAGTATTACGGATGAGTAGAGTATTCCTTTTAATTTTGGTTTTCGCCGCACCGGAACTCTCGATGCCCATAATCATTGGTCTATACTCATTCGGAAGACCAGCAAACATCAAGGATACCAACCCACTCGTCGGGAACATCAAAACTGAGGCCTTTGAACTTGTGCGCAGTCAAAAAAATTTTGTTGACATATTCTTCCTCGACGCTGTTGTGATTTTCGAGCCGACAGGTGACCAAAGTACGAAGTAAACTTACTCTTCTCGTGAGACCAGAGTCATCGAACGCTGCTTTCAAATTATCCCACACTTCCTTCGAAGTATTTGCTGTCTGACTTTGCGAATAGTTCATTGGGTCCACGCAGAGGATTAATTTGGACTTCGCCATTTTTTGGGCATCTCCGACGTCCGTGCCTGTCGATGCATCCCCACATATCTTCATGCTCGAGGTACGCTTGCATGGAAAATTTCCAACACGGACAATTTTCGCGACCCTTCAGTGTTTCCGATTGTTTGGATACCCTGCAGCGAGGAAGTCATCTCTGTAACTTCTTGAACTTCGATCCGTTGAACTCTTTCGCCCGGATCCTGCAGATTTCAAATTCTGCTGAATATCCTCGAGTTCACCCGTGCCGGACATACGTGACGATCAATTTCACTCGACTTAAAATCGTACCGCGGACCGTTCCTTACGTAATTCGACCTCCTGGGCCCATAACCTGTGAAGATATGGTGCAATTTCGGAGCGAGTAATGAAAAATCCGTCTCAGTGCCTTAGATGCAAGTCTGTATTCTTCAAGGAATACACCGACAATAACCTCTCAAGTTAAGGTAAACAACCCGTTACTACACATGAGATTATGGTTTTTTAGCAACATTCCAACTATTCCCGACTAATTTCATTAGTTTCACCTTTTAGGTCAAACTTGTGAATTCCGCCTTGTGACGCATATTTGTGACTCGTAACTCTTAAAAATATACCCTATACTTAAAGGAGGTTGCATTTTTGAACATGCCCGATTAAAAACAGGAATGAAAGCAATAGTTACCGATGCAATTTTTAAAAAACTTTTCCATAACAACGGGGACGATGAACTTTACCTTGGCTACAGATACTCCTGATACCGTTTTCTTTAAGTCATGTTGGTATTAATGTCTTTGATAGCCTAGATTTTTGGACAATGTTACATACATACATACCAATCACTCCGTTTCCTTCTGGAGTAGGCACAGTCAAAATGTTTCACTCATTAATACATAATTGCACACCTAACTGTGCTTCAATAATTTCCTCCATTCTGGCCGATCCTTGCCATAAACCTCTTTAGCCTCATTTACCCATAATACACTGCACTTCATACACGCCCTCCTGTTTTTAAGACTCCTAATATTCCTCCTCCTAAGAATTTCCTTTCAAGCACATTCAACCACAACTTTCTGAGCCTACCTCTACCTCTCGCACCATTCATTCTACTCTCATATATATCTGTTTTGTCATTCGACTCTCATCCATTCTCTCAACATGGCCACAAACCAACGAAGCACACTCCTTTCATATATAAGTCCATTTATACTGGAGCATCTGACCCACATTCATATAATTGCCCACTCATTCCTGGCACTATCCTCTATGTATTTCGATAGAATATTTGTCTGGTTTGGAGGAGGACGTCTGGATAGGATATTGGATGATTCAGGCCTTAAAGATACCCGTACGTGTTACAGCTTGAGATATTTGAGAAGAATAATCGACAAGCTGCTATGGAAAGTTACCTTCCGGGGTTGGCAGAGTCACTTAGTTTCACTCAATAAGTACACATTTGTATACCTAACTCTGCTTCAATAATATCCTCCATACTGACCTATCCTTGCCAGAAACCTCTTTCGCCTCAGTTACCCCCAATACACACTGCAATTCATACACGCCTCTCTGTATTTGAAACTCCTAATAATTCCTCCTCCTCCTAAGAATTTCCTCAACCACATTCAAACACAACTTTCTCGGCCTACCTCTACCTCTCACACCATTCATTATACTCTCATATATATCAGTTTCGTTATTCGACTCTCATCCATTCTCTCGACATGGCCAAACCAACGAAGCACACTCCTTTCATATATATGTCCATTTATACTGGAGCATTTAACCCACATTCATTTAATTACCCACTCATTCCTGACCCTATCCATCCTATTTTTGCCGCAAATACTCCTCAGATAACGCATACCTACGGCGTTCAGTCAACCCTTATGTCTATCCTCACATGCCCATGTTTTTTAAACCATACAACAAAGTGAGGCGAAGTATATACACTTTTGTACACGGCGATTTTTGCTTGCATAGACAGGCACTCATTCCTTGATATGCTCCACATGCTGTACCTACCACTTTCCTTCCAGCATTCGCACGTCTCTTTATCTCTTCATCTATCGTGAAATATGATTTGTGTTAATGTTCCCATGAAAAAAATGCGTAAATTCTTTGTGTATGTACATATTTTGTTTACTAATTTATGAAGACTTTCTCATGACGTGGCCTAAATTGCAGTTCTATGTCTCAATCCTAGAAGAAATAAATATTAATATAATTCCTATGTATGAAAAAGTTTTCGGAGGCTATGAGAATCGTCGGGTGCACTACGATATATATTCTAAGTCAAGTGGTACTAAAAACTCCGAAGGTGTTATCGACTTCGTCCGCGTTGGAGAGCTGACTTTGAAATGAATAAACTGCGGAAAGGAAGGGAATTCGCAACCCAGAGGCATCGTAATCATACTCGGCAGTCCTCTAACGAAGACGAAAATGGAAAGAGCTCCTCTTCGCGAAACCAGCCCAACTAGGGATAGGAAGTTTAAATCCAGAATCGATTATCGATTAATCGACTTTCGATTTCGGTTTTAAAAATCGACTGTCCAAAAATTCGATTTTTTGTCCAAAATAATCGAACAATCGAAATCGAAATTTTTCAATAGTAAAGTAATTGTCTGCTGAAATACGGATGTGCTGTTCCAACAAAATGCGAAGTAAGGGTTAATGGAAGCACTAGGGATAAGAACTGAATACGGTTAAATTTATTTATACAATTTATTATTTTACAGATAAGGTATGCAGGAAAGTAATAATTCATACCAGATACTTATATACATATAGGTAATATAACAAGCAAATTATATATAATTTATTAGCCCATGCGCAGAAGACGATATTCGGACTGGGCGAATCTACTTTGAAGAAGACGAGTGCTCTGAAGCGATTTATTGAGAAAACGTCTACAAAAAAGGCACAATGTCAACGTGTATTATCATTTCCAATCTTCGTCTCGCGGTCTACAGTGTATTACTTCCGAGCGTGAGTCCCCGCCTAGACTAGAAGTATTGTAATAAAAATCCGCAGCCCCACAGTTGGCAACTTCAACCTGCCGGTGTCCGAAGCACTTTGCCTCTTCCCACCAAGGTTCCCCCACCAGCGATGCAGAGTGAAATAGCGCGGCTCGGAGTAAAGCGAGGCGGCAAAATTCAAATGCTGTAGCAAGCTAAAAATCGAAAGACTAGAATCGATTTTGAACGATTTTTCAAAACAAAAAGTCGACTACGATTAAATCGAAAATCGGAGTGTGATTATCGATTTTCGATTAAAATCGAAATCGATTTTCCAATCCCTAAGCCCAACCCAGCGCGCTCTGATGGTGGGCTTGGTGAGAGGCGGGCTCCGAGTCAAGAGTCAATAGATATCTTAATTTTCCATCAGGCGGGCAACTTAAAATATCAGCCTGTAGTGCACGAAAGGCTCACCAGTTCGCATAGCCTAGTCGATAGCAGTGCCCATTCTCCTTCGTGCATGGGTTGGAGGTTGTATTTCCGTGCATTTGGCTCTCCTTCGTTTTACCTTCCCGCGATTTCACTCGCAAAATCACTCAACTCCATGCAATATAGCCTTTTCACCACATTCCCCTTCTTACTTCTTCTACCGAATACGTCCTCAAGGCCGGGTCAAGGAGCAAGTCTGTCCTCTCCTCTGAACGAGAGCGCTCCCATTATGCAGTCCCACTAAACCTGGCGCTTAGTCTCATGGAAAATGAAAAGTGTACCTGCAAATTCTCATAGCTACCAGTGACGGCCCAGGATAGCCAACGTACTTTGAACTTCGACAGCCGACATATACGATCCGCTAGTCTAGCGTGTCGCGATACTTTTTGAAGTGACTGTACATGTTGAACAGTGCTGGTGAGAGGTTGCATCCTTTTATTACCCCTTTGTTAATTTTAGCTTCCGTCTAACTTCCGTTTCTCATTCGCATTGTGACGACGATGAATGTACGTAATAGATTCAAACGTTTGGAATCGTTGCCTAGGCAACGTGTTGACAAAATGTCCACATTTAACTCGCCCAATTCTTGGCGGCACTTCGAATAAAGTGTTCTCAGTCGACTCGTCAATAGCCGTTAATAAATGTTGCTAGCGTGAGACTTTGGTGAATATTTAATAACGATTGAAGAGATATGAACAAATGGATGCTGTGAATAATAGCTTGCTATTTTTGAGACCTAACGGTTACTTTGTCTTTGCGCTTCGTCTCGTGGAAAATGAAAAGTGTACCTGCAAATTCTCATAGCTACCAGTGACGGCCCAGGATAGCCAACGTACTTCGAGCTTCGACAGCCGACATATACGATCCGCTAGTCCCAGCGTGTCGCGATACTTTTTGAAGTGACTGTACATAAGTAACTGGTGATGACACCGCGGTGTCGAAACATGTTGCACCAGAAAAATAAAATCTCTGGGAGGAAACAAAGTTACCTTTTTGGTCTGTGAGATTCAAATTCCACATGGTTTGGCCTAAAACTATGGAACGTAGTTACTGCCCAATTGAACATGCATTTATACCAGAGTCGGTTTAATATTATTGCAGAATATTTCCCTGGAGAATCAGATTGTCAAGGAAGTTCCAGCAAAATATCATGTTACCTAAAAAATCAGTTCATTTGGCCTCATTTTTAAAGAAAAATATCTCACCCTTCTAACGACACCGAAAATTCAACCCCTTTACCACATTACTTTACAGGAGATATTTGCCCAAAAAAATACAACAGCCCTTTTATTACATGGGAAATGGTACGTGTAGGCACTCCAGAGAGTCATTATTTAAATAAATGAGGTATTTATAACACTTATACGTCGTAACAAAAACTAACAGCGTGTAGTTTGTAAGTTTTTTCTCTCAAATTTATTTGAAAACTAATCATATTGTCACCGCAGTAGGTTCTTGGGTATCGCAAAATAAACCTTCCGTTTTGAAGGAGTTTCAAACGCACCGCGCGAAAAAAAAATGAGTCAAGTTAAATACTCATTTAGATATTTTCATTTAATTACTTACAATATCTGTCATGTAAAACTATTTAATTACACCATTTAAAATGCAATGTTTACTCCGTGTGTCTCACAGCTGGTGAAATTAAACGTATAATTCGAATATGGTCTCTGTTATGACAGAGGGAACTTATCTCGCTCTGACTACCTTAAGGTGCGCTAATCGTTAGTCATTTCAGTGCATATTTTAATATTTCCTACGTGTACGTAACTCGAGAATAAAATTTCTTGGGCCAATCCTTGCTTTATATAATCAAACGCATGTTATATTGCGTAAATTATTGAAAGAATCATTATGTTTAAAAATTCGATCCGACAAGCGATCCTTTGACTTGCGAATTCTCACGCGGCGGGGAGACACTCGTGTGATTCACTGTTCTTCTTTCGTTTTCGTTTATTTTTTGTTTTTTTTTTAATTCTTTCCTCCTCGCCCCTTTTCCTTCTTTTCATCCCACTTAAGGTGGTTGGTGCGAAACATCATATTACCCACAAAGCAATGAATTTGGTCTCATTTTAAAGAAAAATATCTCACCCCATTCTGAGACACCAAAAACTACCCCTTTACCACATTACTTTCAGAGTTATTTGCCCAAAAAATACAACAGTCCTTTTTTACATGGGAAATGGTTCGTGTATGCACTCCAGAGAGACATTTTTTACAAAATGAGGAATTTCTAACACTCAATATGTAGTAAAAAAACTAACAGCGTGTGGTTTGTATGTTTTCTCAACTATTTTTGAAAATTAATCATATTGTCAACGCAGTAAATTCTTTAGGATCACGCAATAAACCTTCCGTTTTTGATGGAGTTTCAAACGCACCGCGCGAAAAAAAATAATGAGTCAAGTTAAAGACTTATTTAAAAATATTTTCATCTAATTACTTACAATTTCTCTCATATAAAACTATATTATTGGACCATTAATAATGCAATATTTAATTGATGTGTCGTACAGCTGGTGAAATAAAAAGGTATGATCACAATGTGGTGTCTCTTGTGATTAGGAAACTATCTCGCTAGGGTCTACCTTAAGCTTTTTAGATCACTCACAAATAGTTACTAACGATGGATCGGAAACATGGACCGTTGGAAAATCTGACCTGAATAGACTAAATGCCTTCGATATATATTGTTACAGAACTGTTAGAGGGATTAACCCTTTGTTTACTGACGGGACTTAAAAGTCCCACAATAAAGAATTGCTATTGTTGACAAAGTATATTGATTCAAGTGTATGATATTCCGTTCCGAATGACGTTCGGCTCCAAAACATGGGAGCGCACTGGACAGAATTTGCATCCACGAGAGGAAGATGCGTGTTCTTTGCAAAGGACAAAGTAGATTCAAGTTCGCATTCCAAAATGCAACTGATTGCAAAGTTTTTCTGTGTGTCAATGAGAAGAAAAACTTTTATTTTCAACTACCACCATGCATAATGGATGTGGTGTTTAATTCTTACCATGGAATTAAAATGAACTGGTGAAATTGTTAAAACTGGTGAAAGGAAATTAATCACTTATCTGATATTTTATTGATGATGAAGCTAAATGTTTATTAGCTCGGACAAGTAATTCTCTTGTTTTTTCCTTGATTTTTATGGAAAAATAGTGTATAAAAGGACGCAAAGCAATATTAATTTGTTCTTGTGTAATATTATGGTTTGATTTTTGCGTATTTTCAAATAAAAAAGACATTTCATCCACATTTGAAAGACTTTCATCACTTCGCTACCTTCTTATGGAAAATCTGCTTTTCAGCCCCATACGGGATTTTTTTAGTCATGATTTTTGGTCAGAATTTTGACATAATTTTTGCATTAAACTTCCAATTTTAAAAATTTCTGTAAAAAATACTGATTTGTAATATTTTTGATACCGAAACGAATGGAAAAATAGTGTAAAAAGGAGGAAAAGCGATAGTTATTTGTTTTTGCGTAATTTTATGGTTTGATTTTTGAGTATTTTCAAATAAAAAAGAGATTTGATCTACATTTGAAAGAATTTCATCATTTCGTCACCTTGTATTGAAAATCTGCTTCTCAGCCCCAAATTTTTTATCGGAATTTTGACATAATTTTTGCAATAAAGCCCCAATTTTGAAAATTTATGTAAAAAAATACTGATTCGTCATATTCTTGATACCGAAACGCGGATAAAAAAAATATTCTGCAACAGTTGAATACAAAAATCATAATTCAGTAAACAAAGGGTCACGTGATATCAAAAGAGACGATTCTCAAAAGAGAGGTGATATTATCACGTCTCCTCACTACATTAAACTATCACTAAACACATCTGATATATCGTGGGGATTACACGTACAGAACATATGTGGCGCAGCATTAAAGAAAAAAGATATTCTTAAGCGTATAATAATAGAAATAGCTCCTCGGATGAAAGAGTCAAAGAGAGATGCTATACTTCGCTCTGGTTAGGCCACACCTCGAATACGCCGCGATAATTTGGGACCTTGGTCAAATAGATTTAACCAAAAAAATTAACAATATACAAAACAAAGCAGCAGGATTCGTATAAACACTGTTACAAACGAACATATGGCGTTACTCAACTGTTAGAGGGATCAAGGTGGGAGCCCCTTGAGAGACTCGGAGGCTGCACGCTAGGCTTAGGCTGCTTGATAAATTCAGAACTGATATTTTTCAGAGCGACACAGAGAGAATATTATCACGACTCCTCACGACATCTCTAGGTCAGACAGATGCGATAAAATAAGAGAGATACACTGTGCCAATTAACAGATTAGCAATACAAAAACCCCTTTCTTTCCAGCATAATATGAGATCATTTTATAGAAACTGAGCCCCTCTAAAAATTTACTCGTTCTTTCCGCGAACAATAATCGACCACAATAGAAACTGAGCTCCTTCAAATATACACTCCTATAATACATGTCACCATTTCACCACCAAAACTTTTACACAGCTGGTGATCTACCACCCCCTGCCACACGCCCTAGCTGCGACTCGCGGGGTATCACGTAGAAGTAGATATCTGGTGCTGAAGGAGGATGCTGAACATAAAATGGACGGGCTAAACGAGAAATGTTTAAAGTTTACTGAAGGGCAGAAGAGGAAAGGAACATTAAATCGGAGCTCTATAAACAGGAAAGAAGAACCAGATGGGTTGGACAGACTTCAGCCTTCAGGATGATATGAATGACATATAATTGAAGGCGAAATAGAGGGAGAAGTCCCCAGACAGGTGAAGACCCAGTTATTTAAGAGGAAAGTACATAAGGGAGAGTAATAATACAAGGAGGTAAAGGGAAGTCCAAATGTAAATGCAGTCTACAGATCGTAATTAATCACGTCTTACCGGTACCATTATGTAGATTTATTTTTCTGGTGCAACATGTTTCCACATAGCGGTGTCATCAAGAGCTACTTATGTACATCGGGTGCAGGTACTACGTACATGATTATGACAAGGCTTCACATTGAACAAGACATAGAACAAGACGTAGAAACATCTTACGCACAAAAAATAAATCTGTGGAAAAAAACAAAGTTACTTCTTCGTTAGTCGGTAGTAACTAATTACTTGTCGATTCGATACTTGCTGATATCGAGATCTTCGTCTCAATACTTCGATTGCGTCGATAGTTGTCATTCGGCGCTCTGTACGAGCACATTATCGATGTATTTGTCACAATATAACATCCAAAGTCATCTCCCCAATATATTGAGGAGAGTTTGCGCCTTGAAAGATATTTTGAGCTAGAAACTTTTTCATGCATAACAATTATATTAATATTAATTTGTAATGTTTTAAAGATGAGAGACGGAAGTTGGAATGTAAATACAGTTGTTAGTTAGTAAATAATCACGTCGTACAGGTTTTACCATGAATATACATGGGTTTTACACACTAGTAATCACAATGCAGTGGATAAAAAACGTAGTCCTACACGCGGGACGTAATTACACATTTTTTTAATATTCTCCGGTCTAAAGATATATTTAATCCCTCTCCAAATTTAATTACACAAATGCACAATCAACTTCCTAGCACTTCGTGAATATCTATCTACAGCAATTTAATAATAATACGAGGTGGAAAAATTGTAATGAATCAAAAGACGGATGCATAAGTACTGTAGGGATTTCAAAACCAAGATCTATGGACGAGAAATGGCGCCATTAACTATCATTTTAATAACAAATAAAGGAGACATTGTTGAACCTACTCCGAGGCCACACACGAATAGTAGGTTACACGTTTAACATCCTGAGTCAATCTATCTAGATCATACCTTCTGATTCCTTGTCCTCTCATATAGGTATTAAACCTGAAAAATTTGCCGTAAATTTCCATAAAAGATCCACACAGCAGAGAAAAGACTCAAGATGGAAGTTTCATATGCCCCTTACACACTTTCTGTAATAGATACGAGGTGAGTCAATAAATAAGTCGCAAAACTGAATTGAGGCAAAAATAATTAAAGTAACTTTCTGAAATTTATTTCACTTTTCCACACATTCACCCTGTACATTCAGGCACTTATCCCATCTCTTTACAAGTCCTTGAAAGCCAGCAGCAAAGAAGTCCTTTGGTTGCTGTCGCAGCCAACGTGTAACCTCATAGATTACAGCATCGTCTGTATCAAAATGACGGCCACCCAAATGATTTTTTAGGGGCCCAAACAGATGAAAACCACTGGGGGGCTAAGTCGGGACTACGGTGGATGTTCCAAGCGTTCCCAATGAAATGTTTACGACTCATTTTGATGATGAAATGCTGACGTTTGCGACTTATTTATTGACTCACCCTCGTATTTCCTGGTTCTCAGGTTTCCGCGGAGCTGGAATGTAGATCTCTCCATGTTTCCGGGATTTCTTCCGCAATGGTTGTTTGTGAGACAACAGTTTCGCTGGCAGTCCTGCCAGCGTCTTCAGGTCGAAGTGTAGTGAAGCATGTTGGCCGTCCTTATATCGACTACTCCTAGCCGCAAAGTAGTATCCCAAAATATTATTCCATTCAGGCGTATCTTGAATTCCCATTCCACAAAATCTTATGCGTGAAATGTGAGCCATTTAATCGTAACTGATATTTCGTCCATAAAATCGTATGTCAGAATACCAGTCCACAAAGCCGTATCTCGAAAAATCAGTCCAGAAAGCAGTATCTCGGCCAATCATTTAATTTTCGTTTTGGGAACTCGATTTTCATTCATTTTTTTTAATTATATTATAATTTTATTAATTATATTATATATTTTAATTTTATTTTTCATTTAATTACTTACAATATCTGTCATGTAAAACTATTTAATTACACCATTTAAAATGCAATGTTTACTCCGTGTGTCTCACAGCTGGTGAAATTAAACGTATAATTCGAATATGGTCTCTGTTATGACTAGGGAACTTATCTCGCTCTGACTACCTTAAGGTGCGCTAATCGTTAGTCATCTCAGTGCATATTTTAATATTTTCTACGTGTACGCAACTCGAGAATAAAATTTCTAGGACCAATCTTTGCTTTATTCAATGAAATTCAAGTTATATTGTGTAAATTATTGAATAAATTATAATATTTAAAAATTCGATCCGACATGCGATCCTTTGACTTGCGAATTCTCACGCAGCGGGGAGATACTCGTGTGATTCACTGTTCTTCTTTTGTTTTCGTTTATTTTTTGTTTTTTTTTTCCTCCTCGCCCCTTTTCCTTCTTTTTATCCCACTTAAGGCGGTTGGTTCGAAACATCATATTACCCACAAAGCAATGAATTTGGTGTCATTTTAAAGAAAAATATCTCACCCCATTCTGAGACACCAAAAACTACCCCTTTACCACATTACTTTCAGAGTTGTTTGCCCAAAAAATACATCAGACCTTTTTTACATGGGAAATGGCACGTGTATGCACTCCAGAGAGACATTATTTTTACAAAATGAGGAATTTCTAATACTCAAGATGTCGTAAAAAAAACTCACAGCGTGTAGTTTGTATGTGTTCTCATCTATTGTTGAAAATTAATCATATTGTCAACGCAGTAAATTCTTTAGCAGCACACAACAAACCTTCCGTTTTTGATGGTGTTTCAAAAGCACCGCGCGAAAAAAAATAATGAGTCAAGTTAAAGACTTATTTAAAAATATTTTCATCTAATTACTTACAATTTCTCTCATATAAAACTATATTATTGGACCATTAATAATGCAATATTTAATTGATGTGTCGTACAGCTGGTGAAATAAAAACGTATGATCACAATGTGGTGTCCTTTGTGATTAGGGAACTATCTCGCTAGGGTCTACCTTAAGCTCATTAGATTACTCACAAATAGTTACCAACGATGGATCGGAAACATGGACCGTTGGAAAATCTGACCTGAATAGACTAAATGCCTTTTAAATATTATATTTTAATATGTTATAATTTTAAAAAGATGAATGAAAATCGAGTTACCAAAACGAAAATTAAATTATTGGCCGAGATACTGCTTTCTGGACTGATTTTTCGAGATACGGCTTCGTGGACTGGTACACTGTTTTCTGGATTCTGACATACGATTTTATGGACGAAAGTTCAGATACGATTATACGGCTCAAATTTTACACACACGATTTTGTGGACTAGGAATTCAAGATACGCCTGAATGGAATGATATTTTGGGATACTACTTTGCGGCTAGGAGCGGTCGATATGTCGTCGTTTTCCCGCGTTTTTCTTCGTGCTGCTCTGTGATTGGCTGAGGCGCGAATCGCCCTTTTCCAAGCGCTGTGTAGCGGACATCCGTCCTCTCTGTTGAAATTGTTCGGTTCCTTCATTATTTCTATTGCCCCTCGTATTTGTCTCGGGAAGTATCTGCTTTCCTTGGTCTGCAACTGTTGTCCCAAAAACAACCTACGCGGAAGAAATCCCGGAAACATGGAGAGATCTATAGATATTTCCTCTCTAGCATTTACAAAGTAACGTCAGAAAAATAGCCAGGTATTATTCACAGCTTCAAGCAGTTAATATCTCTTCGATCGTTGTTGAATACGAGGTGTGTTCAAAAAATATCCGGAATGTTTACATTTCGCGCGTTTGGAGAGTCCGATTGTCAAAAAAAAAATTTTATTGTGTTGGTATACATGCCCCTGAAGCATGACACAATTTTCAGCTGTATTCATTGTTTACTTTATCTGTGGCAACCGCTAAGGTTAGACGTGTTTTCATGAGCTCGGCGATTTTCGATTGTTGAAAAAAATGGATCAAAGTACGTGTGTTAAGTTTTGCGTAAAAAATGAAATAAAGTGTAGCAAAGTTTCGTCACCTGTTATAACTCTTTTGAGCAAATCTGAGTCGACTTCATTTAGTGATTCCTGAGCAACTTCCATTCGCCGCTGTTTTTGTTCAAAATTCAACAATTTTGGGACAAAGTTTGCTGCCACGCGTTTCATACCCAAAATGTTCGCAAAAATGTCATGGCATGAACCAATCGATATGCCAACATCATCAGCGACTTCTCTGATTGTGATTCGGCGATCACTCATAACCACTGCTTTCACTTTTTCCACGTTTTCATCGGTTGTTGATCGGTTGCTGGGGCGTTCGTCATCTTCAACGTCTTCACGGCCATCTTGGAAACGCTTACACCACTCGTAAACACTTGTTTTTTTCATAGCAGACTCACCATAGGCCTTTGTTAACATTTCGCACACTTTGTTACACTTTATTTCATCTTTTACGCAAAACTTAACACAAATTCTTTGATCCATTTTTTTCAACAATCGAAAATCGCCGAGCTCATGAAAACACGTCTAACATTAGCGGTTTCCACAGATAAAGTAAACAATGAATACAGCTGAAAATTGTGTCATACTTCAGGGGCATGTATACCAACACAATAAAAATTTTTTTTTGATTAATCGGACTCTCCAAACGCGCGAAATTTAAACATTCCGGGTATTTTTTGAACACACCTCGTATTCACCACAGTCTCACGTTAACAACAATCAACAACGGCCATCTAAGAGCCGCCTGAGAAGACTTTTTCCTAAGTGGCGCCAAGGACTGAGCGAACTAAAAGTGGAAATTTAGACAACACGTTACCTAGGCAACGGTTCCAAACATTTGAATCCATTATGTGTATTCATGATTATTGCGATTGATAAATAGTACTGCACGGCACTCAATCATATGGGAAACACAATTATGCCGAAGAATATATACGGGTTGAGTTTCAAGTTGTAATTTAAAGATAATTATCACTTGTGCAAAACCTACTCTGCTAATCTATGGTCAGAGAATCATTGAACCGATCTGTCGCAGCTATTTTGGTACCTCATCGAAGCTGAAAATATTAATCTTTAAAATATATCGTTTCTGCTGTTAATTTCCTCAATCTTACGCCTCTAATCGTTTCTAACGTAACAGTTTCTCCAAAAAAATATTTCCATCTGAAAAAACATATTCTGAAACAAATTTTCCTTAAAGATTTAATCGACAGTTCCTCCCATTACCTAAGTGTAAACCCCTTTTTTAAATAATTCTTTTAAAAATGTCGATTGAGATAAAATACAGCTATATTTTAAATAATATATGCCTTTCAAGATTCCACACGCCCACGTTAATGGTTTTTTTTAAAGAAAAATAAAACACAAAAATGAAATTCCTTCCATCCGAACGCTTCCAAAGAATCGAGCTTTTCCACCCAGACGGCTTTTGCGATTTTCCCCGAGTTTCTGAAAGTGCGTCCGCGGCGAGGGAAGGCGGAGACGCCGGGTGGGTAGGCACCCGGAGACCGCGGGGTGGGTACGGCAGGGGGTGTCAGACCGCAAGAAGTTTCCCAACAAGACCCTAGGGGCGGGGAGGGGGGGGGGTCTTCGCAGCGCAGGAGTTTCGGGACGGGTGGGGCGGGGGGGGGGCGGTGAAGAGTGGATTGAACCCTCACGGTCCGGGGGGTCGCGTACCCCCGGCATCGGATGGGGAAAGTTCGGGGGACCCTTTACGCGCTCAGGGTACAGGGCAGGGTACGGCCGTCGGAATAGAATGAGGGAGCAGAGAGTTGTGTTTAGGGCGGTCCGGGGAAATGCGAGGAAGATTATGATTAAGGCGACGCGCTGGAAAAGGGTACGCCAGGGACTCGCCGCTGGAAAAAGGGTCGTTCGTGTACTGCTCCCTCAGGGCATCAAGGGTATCGGTCGACTGGCCTAGGCCGATACGATGCGATCTGAAACGTGCCGGACCAAATTCCCGGACTATATCTTCAACGCGTCTAGAACTTTAGTTCCAAAAGGATGCATTGTATCCTTTTGGAACTAAAGTTCCATAGAAGAATGCAAAAAAATTAATTAAATTAAGCTAACATTGAGTCAAATAAAATCTATTCAACGATTCGTAAACCATATGAGTCAAGTTTTAAAGAAAAAGAATTCTCAGACTATATTCTCGAAGGGTTAATACATTCTGTTCAAAGAAATGGATTATAATAATCCTAACTAGTAAGAATTACAAAACAGAAGTTTATATTGATAGAAAGTCAACCAATAAACATGACGCTAAGTACAATAATTGACCAAATTTTGGATCAAATTATTCGTAAATTTAAATTTTTTTGGTAACACAAAATTTTGGTCACCTTTTCGTAAATTTTCACGTTAATTTTATGCAAAAAAAAAAGAATCCCCAGCCCATATTCTCCACGCATCTTGAACTTAAGTTCCAAAAATGCTTTTCTTTAAATACTTCGTAGCAAGTATTACGCACAGAAGTTTCTGTGAATTGAAATTCATCAAAAAAACAAAAAAAAACTAAAAATAATTTTTTTTAATCATGTAACAAATTTGAGCAAAGAATTGATAAAATTAAGCTTTTTGGAATCTCACAAACTTCAGTCACTTTTTCCTTAATTTTTTAACATATTTTTTATAAAAAATGGATTCCTAGACAAGATTGTCAACGTGTCCAGGAATTTAGTAAAATACAGAGCAAACATTCCGAGCAGCAATTATGCACAGAAGTTTCCATTGAATGAAATTTATCCAACCAATAAACATGAAGCTAAGTACAATAATTGACCAAATTTTGGATCAAATTATTCGTAAATTTTTTTGTAACACAAATTTTGGTCACCTTTTCGTAAATTTTCACGTTAATTTTATGCAAAAAAAAGAATCCCCAGCCCATATTCTCGACGCATCTTGAACTAAAGTTCCAAAAATGCTTTTCTTGAAATACTTCGTAGCAAGTATTACTCACAGAAGTTTCTGTGAATTGAAATTCATCAAAAAAACACAAAAATAAAAATAATTTTTTAAAATCATGTAACATATTTTAGCAAAGAATGGATGAAATTAAGATTTTTTTGGGATCTCACAAACTTCGGTCACTTTTTCCTTAATCTTTAAACATTAATATTTTTTATAGAAAATGGATTCCTAGACAAGATTGTCAACTCGTCCAGGAATTTAGTAAAATACAGAGCAAACATTCCGAGCAGCAATTATGCACAGAAGTTTCCATTGAATGAAATTTATCCAACCAAGACGTTGGTAAGATCGATATTCTTTACACGTGTGAAATTTTTGACTAAATAATTGATTGAATTAAGCTTTCATTTGCAACAGAAAAATAGGTCACTTTTTCGTAAATTTTAAATAGAAATGGAATTCCCAGACTATATTTTCAAGGCGTCCATAACTTGTTTCCTAAAATAGCATAACAGTATTCCTTCCCGGTTATAATCATAAACAGAAGTATCTATTGATTGTAATGTATCTGTTTAACACGAAGCAGAGAACGATTATTTCAACGTATGCGAAGTTTATGACCACAAAATTAATTAAATTAAGCTACCATTGAGTAAAATAAAATCTATTTAATCATTCGTAAACCTGTGAGTCAATTTTTTGTAAAGAAAAAGAATTCTCAGACTATATTCTCGACGCTCCAACACCGTCAGTTCTAAGTAATTAATTACAGTAAGTCTTACTAGAATGAATTACAAAACAGAAGTTTATATTGATTGAAAGTCAACCAATAAACGTGACGCCAAGTACAATAATCGACCAAATTTTGGACCAAATTATTCGTAAATTTAAATTTTTTTGGTAACATAAAATTTTGGTCACCTTTTCGTAAATTTTTACGTTAATTTTATGCAAAAAAAAAGAATCCTCAGCCTATATTCTCAACACATCTTGAACTTAAGTTACAAAAATGCATTTCTTTAAATCCGTCAGAGCAAGTATTACGTACAAGAAAAGGAAATATCAGACTATATTCTCGAAGCGTTAATGCATTCAGTTCAAAGAAATGCATTATAATAATCCTTCCCGTATGAATTACAAGCAGAATATTATATTGATTGGAATTCATCCAAGAAACATGACGCTAAATAGAATATTTTAACGAATGTAAAATATATTAGACCAAATTTTTCGAAAATTAAAATTCTTTCGGTAACATAAACTTTGATCACTTTTAGGTCACTTCCGTTTCCATGGGAAATGCGTCCACTTTGCAATAAATGTGAACTGAAATCTTCTGTTTCGATGTGAGGCCGAAATGATTGGTCATAACTACTGTACTCCTTTTTTTCAAGATAACGAAAGGAATGTAACTGATGCTCACAGCTGATATCACGTGAGCGCGTGGCACACGAATCCGTGACGTAATTTACTGCTAAAGAGAGCCGTTTGTGAGCCGAGAAGAAAATCGCTTCGAACGACTCTCGCTTCACGTTTCCACATCTACATCTGCATAATACCCTGCAAGCCGCCGCGTGGGCGTGTGGCAGGGGGGTTTAAGGACACCAACCAGGAGTAAAGATGCAACGTTTTTTTTTTGGGTGAAATGGTGACCTGTTTTATGGGAGTACACTTAGAAGAGCTCATTTTTTTTACAAAATGGTCGCCTATTGTGCTCGGAAAGAACGAGTTTTTTGTAATACCTATCAGTCAATTGCAGTGTCTCTCTCTTATTTTATCTCAGATATCCAAACTGCAAAAAATACAAAACTTTGTAATACTTTATGAGTGTAATGTAGCATTTAAATGAGCATATCACACCGAATTACTATGAATTAAAAAAATTCTTAAAATTGAACAAAGAAGAAAATTGCAAATGGGTGTGTTTATGCACAAATTATCAAAAACTGAAACTTTATCTTACATTTTTCAGCCATATAAAGATAATTTGGTCAAAAAAACAAAAAACACCTGAAATAATAACAAAATAATTGTACCCTGCCACAGGACGTCTATGTATCATAACTCTTTTTTATGTAAATTCATGCCTGTATTGAATTCGATTCCGCAAACGCAGAAAAATATTAAGTCAACAGAAAGATTTTAAAAAATGCTTGCTGTCTTATTATCTCAGTGATAGTTAATATTTCGTCAAATATCTTGGATTAAATTCATGAATAGGCTACCTTGGTGATTGCTACAATGTATTGAGCATGGAATTGTAATATTTGTTGTGGGAAAGTGCTGTGATTTGATAAATTCTTGCAAATAGTGACATGTTTTCTATGTGATTTTTATTATTTTTTGCCTGAGTTGTAATTACTTATGCCTGCTCCAGAGGAATTCTTTCCTAGAGCCAATAAATCTTATATTATTATTTTATCGCATCTGTGAGACCTAGAGATGTAGTGAGGAGTCATGATAATATTCTCTATGTCGCTCTGAAAAAATACACCAGTGTTTATTTATGTTAAAGCAACCTAACCCCAGCGTCGAGCCTCCGAGTCTCCATAAGGGCTCCCACCTTAATCCCTCAACATGTTGCGAGACACTACATGTTCACTAAGTGTAATTGTTAACGAAACGTGTAATATTTCTTCGCATTTTATGAATTTTTTGGTTAAATGTTTTTTTGGTCTCGCAGCCAGTCATTCCAACTTAAAGGCGCAACTGAAATATTAAGATTTGGCTTAGAAAAAACATGATATATTTTTTTTATTTATTTATTTTTGTATGTTTAAAGCAAAAGTGTGATTTCCAAACCCCTTACGAAATAAGACGAGTGTACAAATTGGCTGCGTTCTAACCCTCCAAAACGCAATTCTGTAAGAGCGTCCTCAAATGGAATTAACGATTATAGACTCGAAGGGTTAAACGATAGTGACCACCAAAAAAAATCAATTATGGATGTTATTTACATATCCCACGGTGAATCACATTTTGTCCTTTAAAAACATGATATTGTAAAATTTATGCTAATTATGCTGAGATTAAATCAGATACTTGGAATGGGGTTTTTTGTGGAGTGATTTTTCACTAAAAAAAATATTTTTACGCATTGTAAAAAGGCACTCCACCCCCATTTTGGCCATGTGTAAGATGATAGATGTTATTCGGTTTTTCCTGTATCAATTAAAAGTGAACAAGCATTGGATATAAATACATTTATGCAGATATGGCTCGTCAATATCATAAGGGGTTAATTTTGATAAATACATACATACCGAACACGACGTTCCCTCCCGGGGTAGGCAGGGTCACAAAGTTTCTCTCATAAATACATATTTGCACACCTAACTCTGCTTCAACGACTTCCTCCATACTGACCTATCCTTGCCATAAACCTCTTTCGCCTCATTTACTCCCAATACACTGCTTCATATACGCCCTCCTGTTTTTAAGAATAATCCTAACATTCTTCCTCCTAAGAATATCCTCGACCAAGATTTTCTCCGCCTACCTCTACCTCTCGCACCATTCATTTCACTCTTATATATATCTGTTCCGTTATTCGACTGTCATCTCATCTCTCAACATGGCCACACCAACGAAGCACACTCCTTTCATATACGTGTCCATTACTACTGGAGCATCTAAACCCACATTCATTTATTACCCACTCATTCCTGACCCTATCAATCCTACTTTTGCAGCTAACACTCCTCAGATAGCTCATACCCACGGAGTTAAGTGTACTCTTATGTCTATATCCTGACAAACCAATGTTTTACTACCATACAACAAAGTGGGGAGAAGCACACTTTAGTACACGGCGATTTTCGCTTCCTGAGAAAACAGGCAATCATTTCTTTATATGCTCCACATGCTATACCATACCACTTTCCTTCCAGCATTCGCACGTCTCTTTATATCCTCATCTATTTTTCCATCTTTTGCATACATCTTACCTAGTTACACAAAAATCATCCACCTGTTCAATTACTTCATCATTCGCCCTCATCATACAAATATTCTCCCCATTCTCTTATAACAAAAACTACTACTTCCGTCTTGCACGCATTTCCCCTCAATTCAACATACATACCACGGTTGAAATTCGCTATGAAAATATCATTTGACTTGACGGGATACGAACCCGGATCTCACAATTGCCGGTCAGGTGTGTTAGCCAGTTACAACACCTAGCCATCTTCCTTCAACGCGTATTTCGAGATGGGGGTTTACGCGAACTAGATGTTCAGGCCTCAAGTCTACATTGTAGCACATGTGACGAAGTCGTGCTTACATACCCACTGTCGCGGTGGATTGTCGAAATTCGCCTTGAAGGAAGATGGCTTGGTAGTTCAACTTGCTAACACACCTGAACGGCAATTAGGAGATCCGGGTTCGAATCCCGGTCAAGTCAAATGATTTTTTCATAGCGAATTTCCACCCTGGTGTATATGCACCCGTGCGAGTGACTTCGTACCACATCATTTGTTAAATGCAATGTTGGAAATTCGTCAATACACATAATTACACGATTTATGAAAGGACAACGCATATGGAAGAAGTTAAGTGCACGCTGAATTATCGAAAGTTATTCACGTAAAACTACGTACAATTCCAAAGTTAGGGCGTCAGGCCGACGGTTAATTTGATTAAAATATCTATTTATAGAAACTTTTGTTGACAAATCTTTATAGAAAGGAATACGGAAATGCAGTATTTGTGGCATAAGTTCTATACACGTCGAGAATATCGTCTGGGAATATCTTTTTCTATAAAAAAATCACATTTAAAAAGTTACGAAAAAGTGGCCTATGTTTCTGTTGCAAATGAAAACTTTATTTTATCAATTATTTGGTCAAAAGAACACAAGCGTTAAGAATATTCTTCTAAGTATCGTGTTCGTTGGATAAAGGTTATTAAATGGAAACTTCTGTGCAAAATTGCTGCTCGGAATGATTGCTGTGTTTTTTACTGAAGTCCTGGACACCTTGGCAATCTTGTCTAGGAATCCATTTTATATAAAAAAAATAATGTTTGAAAATTAAGGAAAAATAGACCAAAGTTTGTGTGATCCCAAAAAAGCTTAATTTCATCCATTTTTTCTCAAATATGTTACATGATTAAAACTATTATTTTTAATTTCGTGTTCTTTTGATGAACTTCAATTCACAGAAACTTCTGTACGTAATACTTGCTACGAAGGATTTAAAGAAATGCATTTTTGTAACTAAAGTTCAAGATGTGTTGAGGATATAGGCTGGGGTTTCTTTTTTTGCATGAAATTAACGTGAAAATTTACGAAAAAGTGACCAAAGTTTTGGATTACCAAAAAAATTTAAATCTACGAATAATTTGGTCCAAAATTTGGTCAAATATTGTGCTTAGTGTCATTTTTATTGGTTGACTTTCAATCAAAAGAAACTTCTGTTTTGTAATTCTTACTAGTAAGGATTATTGTAATTCATTTCTTAAAACTGACGGTGTTGAAGCGTCGTGAATATAGTCTTAGAATTCTTTTTCTTTAAAAAATTAACTCATATGGTTTACAAATGGTTGAATAGATTTTATTTTAGTCAATGGTAGCTTAATTTAATTAATTTTGTCGTCATAAACTTCGCATACGTTGAAATAATCGTTCTCTGCTTCGTGTAAATCAGATACATTACAATCAATAAAAACTTCGTTTATAATTATTACCGGGAAGGAATGCTGTTACGATTTTTTAGGACTTAAGTTCAGGACGCGTCGAAAGTATAGTCTAGGAATCCTTTTTCTACCAAAAATTTACGTTTAAAATTTTACGAAAAAGTGAAAAAGTTTGTGTTACCCTAAAAACGTTAATTTCATTAATTTTCTTGATAAAAAATTTCGCGTGCTTTGCAAAACTGTTCTTATTGTTGTGTTTATTGGATTAATTTCATTCAATATAAACTTCTCTGTACAAAGCTTTCTTGGAAGAATAAGTAAATCGTTTTTGGAAATAAAAATCTCGACGCGTTGAGAATATATTATGGTTTTTCTTCGCCATGAGAAATTCACGTAAAAAATTTACGATGAAATCACCATCAGGTGTTTCCAAAAAAGCTAAATTTGATGAATTAATTGTTCAATAATCTAAATGTTTTGATAATGTTTTTCTTAGTGCTGTGTGTATTGGATAAGTTTCCATCAATGGAAACGTCTGTTGATGATTCTAGCTGGAAAGGACAATTTTTATGCATCTTTTTCGAACTTAGGTTCTGGAAGCGTAAAAAAAAATATTCTGTGAATTCTTTTTTTATTTAAAATTTACGAAAAAGTGACCAAATTGCAACGCCGACGTCACGTCTTTCATCAGTGTCCACAAACGGGAGCGCCGTCTCTATCCCCGTGTATTCCAACGGCACTTTAGAACCACCCATTCCGCCTCGAGGATACAAGAGGATACAAGAAACGATTCGCCCTGCCATCTGGTGGTTCCGTGTGCTCACATGCGAGTGCCTCGGCAGATTACCCATGATGCACCGGCGTCTGGAGACGCACGTCAGAGACTGTTAAAAAGGGTTTCCGGGATACGGGAGGGAGGGGTGTGAGAGAGAGAAAGGGTTTTCTAGGGGTTTGGGCGGTGCCAGGGTGGTTGAAAGGATATATAAACGCGATTAGAGGGTAGGGTTGAAAGCAGTACACGGAGAGGGTGGGAGAAGGCACGGTTGAGGGACTATTTAGTCTTGGGCGGAGGGATACGCACGCAGGAGGGGGCGACGCGGCCTTCTGGAGGTAAGACACTTACCCTTTCCGAGGTTAATGCTCCAAGATTGTACTTATTCCGCGAGCAGGCTTGCCAACCCTCCCGGAATCGTGAGGGGACTTTGAAATTTCCCCAGCATCCATTGGAGACTACATTTTACAGTGTAATACATGAATATATATTATGGTTTTAAATGTTTGGAACCGTTGTCTAGGTGATATGTCGCCTTAATTTCCACATTTAGTTCACCCAGTCCTTGGCGCTTCTTCGATTAGAGTATTTTCTGTTGTTATTGTAAATAGACGTAGTTGATTGTTGCTAACGTGAGTCTGTGATAAATATTCAGAAACGATCAAGGAGATATGAACTGCTTGATGCTTTGAATGATATCTTGCTATTTTTGTGATCTAAAAGTGATTTTGCTAGAGAGGAAATATCTATTACAGGAAATGTGTAAGAGGTTTTTGTAACGTCCATCGTGTGCCGACGACGTTGTTTGCCAGACTCTGATTATAATTTGAATGCATTAAGCCCGTTTGGCTTAAATAAAGAATTCAGAGTGCCTTGTTTAAACAGAACTTGCTTCGTACCGGGCTGCAAAACAGGGTATGCGTCTACGCGGACCCAAAATAGGAGACTTGGATTGAAAAATATGATTCTGTTCAAGGCGGCGGTAAGTGCATTCCTTTTTACCTACACTGCAATGATGGCCATTGGGAATACTCATGAAGATACCTCATTAAAATGATATTAAAACAGTGTGTAATTACGTCCCGCGGGTAGTACTGCATTTTTTATTCACTGCATTATGATTAATTGTAAGTAAAACCAGTAAGACGTGTTTATTTACAAACTATCGACTGTATTTACATTTGAAATTCCGTCTTTCATCACTAGGCGGCACAACATTCCACAAAGTTGTTTGTTTATGGAATTCTAAACAATAGTTTTTGGCGAATAAAATACATAAAAGTACATAAAAATTAAAGTTTGTCTGTTCGTCATCTATGCTTTCCTATACTATTCATCAGATTGAGATAAATCTTCGGTGGTTTGATGAGCGCGCGCCCGCAATTGTTTTTGAATTATGAAATCTCTTGTATATCAATAGGTGGAGCGCTAGTCCTTGCAACAAATGAGCGTTGGCACGCGAGCATATTCTAAAAACATGCGAGGAACGACAAGCGATCTAGGAAGCAGATCGTTTACGAGTCGCTGAATCACGTGTATCAGGATTTCAACCGGCACAACGAAAGCTTTCGGGGAGGCTCTTAGTTCAATAGAGCTGTGACCATCATGAGTGACTCGTTCACTTTGAAAGGTTCAATTGAACGAACCCAATGAACTGAATCACGTTTTCCGTTCAAATCGTTCATGATGAATCAAATCAAGCTGTTATCGTTCATAGGTCGGGCGGAGTAGGTTGTGAAGAGTCACGCGATTCATGAGTGTTCGAGAACAACTTTATTTGGTTCAAATTGATCCATAAAACACTGTTCCTGAGTGGAGAGCGACGTAGTTAAAACAAATGACGTTCTAAGCATTCGATTAGATTCGATTCGATTGGTCACATGTAGAATTTACTGATAAAAACTGAGGAATAATTTCAAAGAGGCTATCATATAAAGTAGATTGATTATAACACCGAACGCAATAATTTTCGTACAAGCATCGCAAGTAAATTAACAGGCAAATGTTTCGGCTCACAACTCCAGGCATCATGCTTGAAGCTATTCCATCGATAAGCTCTATCAGGTTCTTCAGTTATCCAAATATTTCGACGATAAAACAAAATCGTTCTGAGAAACAGATTTCTTATCACGCAATATCTCCGCGTTGGCAGCTTCTTAATGTTACGAATTGGTTGGATTTAAGTTCTTCGCCTCAGTTTGGTTCCTCGCTGACATTTGACTCTCCGTGGAGAAATCGTTCAATCGTCGTTAAATGACTCATCAATCAGTCATTTGGTTCTTCCGTCGGTTCACTTTGTTCATCATGAACGATTTAAAAGAACGACTCATTGTCGTGGATCAAATCGCATGAATCGATTCTTCGAAGTGAACTGAAATTTGCACCTCCATGCATATTCGTTTTGAAGCTGAACACAGGGGATTTCACATTAAATGGGATTAAAATATGTCTTTTTTGTATTTTACACTTAATTTTTTTGTTATTTTATACGTTATTTATTGACTCGTATCCACTGAGTAATAAACTCCAAGGTGGTATTAATTTTAAAAATGTCCCATTGGCCAGAAAGTCCCGATTGTTGTAAATGAACTGATTTGAAATTTCTTTCCTCTCGATGTTCTTCCTAATCCTCCTTTCGCTCCTCTCTTCCACGCCTTTCTGATCCCCGTGGTGTCCCTCTTCCGAGGTCGCTTCTCTTGGATTTCCATTTTAAGTATCTTCTTCGGAATTCTGTCAGCATCCGTTCTCTCTCAAGGTAGTCCAAATGAGATAGTTCCCTAGTCATATTAGAGGCCACATTCGAAATATACGTTTTAATTTCACCAGCTTTACGATACACGAATTAAATATTGCATTATTAATGGCGCAATAATCTAGTTTTGAAGCACAGAAAAAAATTAAGCGATCAATAGAAAATATCTAAGTAAGTCTTTACCTTGACACATTTTTTTCACGCGGATCGTTTGAAAGTCGATCAAAACGGAAGGTTTATTGTGATGCCGAAGTATTTACCACGGTAACAATATGATTAATTTCAAAAATAGTTGAAAAAACAGACAAAATACACACTTTTGATTTTTTTACGAAATCAAAGAGCATGGAATGCCTCATTTTTAATGTGAGGTCTCTCTGGAGTGCATACAATTACCATTTCCCATGCAAAAAGGGTTGTTTGTATTTTTTGGCAAATATCTCCTGTAAAGTAACGTGGTACGGGGGTTGAATGTTTAGTGTCATTGGAAGGGTGAGATATTTTACTTCAGAATGAGACCAAATTCATTGATTTCTGAGCAAAATGATATTTTGCTTAAAATACCTTAACCCATTGAGTGCGGCATGACGTGATATCACGTCATTGTTGTCTTTACGCTGGTACTGATGACGTGATATCACGTCATGGGTACTGTGAGTGTTCCAGCTTTCACTAGGGGGCCTAGTAAAAGTTCCCTAATGAAAGCTGGAAACCTCACAGTACCCATGACGTGATATCACGTCATCAGTACCTGAGTAAAGACAACCATGACGTGATATCACGTCATGCCGCACTCAAAGGGTTAAGCACGGACCATGAACTCTGGACTGTGTGTGAAGGAAATTAACCTTGTATGTGGTTTGTGTTGCTATTTCTACGAAATGTATTTCGGTGGGATTCTACTGCGGAGTGTGTAATTTTTTTGTTTTCAAGATTACGATGATATACGAAAATGAAAGATTTACGTTTAAAATAAGTCTTAAACTTGGTCCAATTCTAACTTATTCTATATGTAAGTCTTTAGGTTGACTCATTTTTTCCCGCGGTGCGTTTGACACTCCTTCTAAACGGAAGGTTTTTATGTGATACCCAAGAACCTACTGCGGTGACAATATGATTAATTTTCAAATATAGTTGAGAAAACATACAAAACTACACGCTGTCAGTTTCATCACGATATCAAAGTGTTGGGAAATAACTCATTTTGTAAATAATCCCTCTCTGGAGTGCATGCACGCAGCATTTCCCAAGTAAAAAGTGCAGTTTGTATATTTTGGCGAATATCTCCTGTAAAGTTATGTGGTAAGGGGGTTGAATTTTTGGTGTCATTAGAAGGGTGAGATATTTCACTTCAAAATGAGACCAAATTGATTGATTTATAAGCAAATTGATATTTCGCTCAAAATACCTTAATACGCCCAAACCATTTCAGCTTAGATGACTCTATCCATAACTTGATTCGGTATAATTCCCCAGATACATTATTAAATAAAGATGGCACCAGAAATTTCGAAATTTCGGCAATTTTTCGTGTTTTTAGGAATTGCATGACCACCACGGAGCTGTGATTGATCTGTGATTTTTAATTGTGTTTTCTGCTATTACGAACGATTCGTCGTACTCTCAGAAAAGCTCTTCTGAGCTCTTCTCAGAAAATTTCAGTTTCTGGCGTGTATTTGCCGTGATATGGCTCACAAGGGGAGTGTCAGATAGCCGGGTCTCAGATTTTATTCAAACTTAGTAGTTGTACCGACCGCTATATGTGGTTCATGAATCACCCCACATATAGGGTTATATAACCAATAGTTTAAACGAAAAAGGACTTTAAAAATTTCAAAATTCCCTTCAGACGGGCCACCCACATAACTGACAGGCTGGACGGGTGGCTGACGTGCTCGTCTCCGGTCTAGAGACACGGGTTTGAGCATCCTACAATGACGCTCAAGATTTTTTTATTTTTACTCGAATACTTTTCTCACGGCAGGCGGTTAAAGTCGAAATTTTTTTTTTTTAGCGGCTAAGTTAAGTCAAGATTAATGCAGTATTTTTCCTCATTTTACATTAGTTTTCAACAAAGTAACCCTTTTGTCAGCTTAATAACCGATTGATGATATCGTACAATATAAAAAACTTAATTTTAGAGCTATTCAAGTGAATTCTGGGACTAGAAATGTAAAAAAAGTGAAATTTTTGAAAAAGCTTTAATTTGGCAATATCTCGAAAACCGTGCCACTTTCACTGAGGTCATATTAGGCTGGTTCGGTTCCTCTTAGGCTGCCCTAGCTCCAGTGCCACTGTGGCGTGTGACATTTATGGGACACCCTGTATAAACACGAGTGGTTACAAACATGTAACTCCTCACTATGATAAAGTGAAGCGGATGAAACTGGAACACAGAAACATATTCAAATTATGTGTGTTCATCTAAAAAATTATCAAATAAAACCCCGGATTATCTGCATATTTATATTATTGTAAACCAGAGGGATGCAGGCAGACGAGTAGGATAAAGAAGGCGATTTTAAAATTCCAAGGTGGAGAACTAATATTTATCAGTTGTCCTCAACAAATTCTGGCCTAAGAATATGGAATGGTATTCATTGCAATATTACTGAATCAAACAATGTACACAAATTTACTATTTATTTTATTTGTTAATTTCTATAAATATCCCTCTCAACCTGACTATATATGTTATATATATTTCATTAGCTCGCATTGTAATAATTGTAAATATTATATTATTAATAAATGTTCGATTGTTCATATCTTTGGGTACACCTGTTCTGTATGCTTCTTGAATTTTCATATTTGTAAACTGTAGTGTCCCGATAAACATAATTTTTGCTACGGAGTTTCTTCTGATAAACTGTACTTTGTTCCAAAGGATATAAAGTCCTTGAACTATAAAAATAAATTATTATCACTATCTACTCGGCGTCATGTTGGCCACCCTGCTCGCAAGGGTACAGGGTACACGGTGTGGGTGAAAGGGAGAGAATTCGGCATTCAAGGGGTGGGGTAGGGGTTAAAGGATTTAGGGAGGGGGTTGTCTTTGGCGGTGCATTACCCTTGTAAGGCCTGAGGGAGGCCTAATTACCTGAAGTCAAGGGTAAAAGGAGGCAGAGATCTGCTAGGGTTCCCCCTCCCTCACTCTCTCGAAGGAGAAAGGGTTCTCCCGCTTAATGGAAGGGTGGGGTGGGGTCTAGGGTACGAGGTATACGACACTGTGCAGAAGGCGGGGCGAAATTGTGAACGCAGTGACAGGTGAAGTGAGCGATGCGCGATCTTGCGACTGTCATCCTTGCCCAACAGTGCGATTTAGATTTCCATCTCCATCACTAGGTTTATCAATCGGACTCAGATCGATTTGGCCGCGGTTGGGCTCGGTATTATAAACGCAACGGTCTAGTGGGACCGATGTGAGAAGCGGGCTAAAGAAGGCGGGGCGAAATTGGGAACGCAGTAACAGGTGAAGTGAGCGATGCGCGATCTTGCGACTGTCATCCTTGCCCAACAGTGCGATTTAGATTTCCATCTCCATCACTAGGTTTATCAATCGGACTCAGATCGATTTGGCCGCGGTTGGGCTCGGTATTATAAACGCAACGGTCTAGTGGGACCGATGTGAGAAGCGGGCTACAGAAGGCGGGGCGAAATTGGGAACGCAGTGACAGGTGAAGTGAACGATGCGCGATCTTGCGACTGTCATCCTTGCCCAACAGTGCGATTTAGATTTCCATCTCCATCACTACGTTTAACAGTCGAACTCAGATCGATTTGGCCGCGGTTGGGCTCGGTATGATAAACGCAACGGTCCAGTGGGATCGATGGGATATGATCGGGCTGACTCGGCCCGCTTTTCTTGCCAGTCTGTGATTTCAAATCGATATTTCAATCGATTTCGCATTGGTGAAACAGGCGATCCGAGTCGGCTGGCTTGGAATTTTCAGATCGGTCAGAGTTCATATCGATCTGAGTTCGATTGGTAAACGTAGTGAATGTTATGCGGTGAAAATCACAGACGTACAGAAGAGTGTATTGGACATAATTAATCACGGCAACGATATATTGGACTCTTTATTAATCGATTTAAAAAATTATTACATACTGTTACCCCATCTATAAGCACATCTAGATACTACCCTTCGAGCCACCGCTTGGGCGTGTGGCAGGAGGTTATTAGGACACCAGCCGCTTAATGATGTAAGGTTTTGGGAGGTGACATGGTGACCTGTGCGATGGGAGTGTATTTAATAGAGGTCAGTTTTTAATAAAATAATCGCTCATTTTGCGCGGAAAGAACGCTTGTCAGAAACACGAACAGGTAATTTTGTTCATCAGGTTCATGGATTGTTTTTACTTTTACTATTTTTACTATTTTTTACTATTTTTTCCCCTCTCTCTTGTTTATTTGTTTGTCTCCAGAGGCACAACAATGGTAGAGCATTGATAGAAAATAGTTGTAAACATTATCAGTTGTCAAAAAAAAGACTTTGAAATTCAGACATGGCGGGTGAATCTTTTGAAGAAATTTCCACGAGAAAAATTAAATTGTCAACTTTCATAGAGAAAAATTAAATTTTTTACTTTTACTAGACACTGTGACAGAGGAAGAACTTCGTCGATTATGGCACCGCCACTGTGGTACTAGTGAGGTAACGCGGTAGTCCACATGAAGTCAATATTACATAAATTTGTCACCATTTTCCTGCCGCTGAACGTAGATATTGAGCGAAATAAATAAATAATAAAATGTAGAACGCGAATAATAAGCCACAATCCCAAAATTCATGAAAGAAAAACCAATATTTAACCAGAGTCTATTTTATGAAGAAACTGCCATGAGAAAAATTCGGCCTGGACCGGGAATCGAACCGCGGACCTTTAGTTTGCCGGACCAATGCGCAGACCACTAGGCTATCCAGGCTTCCTAGTTGCCTTGTCAATTTTGTTGGATACAAGGCAACTAGATCTTAAGCCCTTGCGGTCCATCAAAGATGGCAACGCAAGGGAGAAGAGGACTTTAAAGAAGCCACAACCAAGAGACAGTACCCTTCAAATTATTATGAGTCATTAAAATAAAAAAAATTTAAAAAATAAATCTTTTGTCGACAATTTCTCTCATGGCAATTTCTTCAAAAAATCCACCCGCCATGTTATGAATTTCAAAGTCTATTTTTTTGCCAACTAATGATGTTCACAACTGTTATCTACCAATGCTCTGCCATTGTTGTTCCTCCGGAGACAAACAAACAAACAAGAGAGGGGGGAAAGAATTCAAGCACCAATCTCGCTCGTCGATCGGAGAAGGAAATATATTTTTATATATACACTCTTTGTCCCCACTTGACGCGCGAATTACGCAGAGAAACCCTCGGGGGAAACAATCAAAACAAAAGAAAACAGAGGCGTAACGAAGGTAATTTCCACGTTGACAGTCGAAATAAATTGACCTTTTTTTTCCGATGATAAGAGGACAGTTTTATCTCCGAATGGCTCAAACTTCGGAAAATCACTTGTTGCACAGAGAGTCATCTCAAAATTGCAACTGATGGTATCTACATTTAGGGCAATGTATTGTCTATGAGAAAAATTTATAACATTGGTGAAATGTATGACCATTCAGAGGCCACACACCGTAATCCAGGAGCCAGTGTCGCAAATGAGCGTAAAATCCGCCACTCTTAAATTTTTTCGGCCATTTGTAGACATAAAGTCGGTAATTTCACTACACGGCCTTCATAACCATGTAATGCTACTCATGCACGCTTACTTACAAGGCTATAGGTGCAATAGTAGAGACGCGACGGGCATTTTAACGTGATTTAATGGGGTATCAATCTCATATAGTCAGATTTTGGGGGATTGTTGTGAGATACGCTTGAAGGATAGGAAAAAAACTAAAGGTTTTTATTTGTACGTAA
This sequence comes from Ceriagrion tenellum, assembly GCA_963169105.1. Taxonomy (NCBI): domain Eukaryota; kingdom Metazoa; phylum Arthropoda; class Insecta; order Odonata; family Coenagrionidae; genus Ceriagrion; species Ceriagrion tenellum. Next base: position 4,310,647 of record OY720645.1, read on the forward strand.
TTTAGGTATGTACAATAATAATTCATGACATTGGTAAAATGTCTCACCGTTCAGAGGCAACGTAATGAATTGCAGAGGCCTACGCCGCAACTGAGCGAAAAATCCGCCATTTTTTTTTAAATAGAAAGGCGGCGTTTTCGCTAAATATCCGCAATGATCATGTAACTTACCATTAATTTACAGGTATCCCCCGCTTCACGCGATATTCGCTATAACACGATATTCGCAATTACGCGGTTGGTCCTCAAAGATTGGTCCTCACGTAAAGTCGACATAACTTCCCGCTTGATTCAACTGCAGATGCGTTTGATACAACTGTATACAATTTAACACAATGCACTTGTGATATTTTTGCGTGGAAAATACACGGATAACATCTCTTTCTCATGAAGGATCTCAGTTTTTTCCCGGCGTATCTGATGGATAAAGGTTTTTCTAGGGTTTTCCACAGGGTGAGCAGGTCCATGGGGCCCAACGTTTCGGAGAACGACTTGTCCTCCATCATCAGGGGGGTTGTTTCAGCTTCCGAATCCTCCCTGATGATGGAGGACAAGTCGTTCTGCGAAACGTTGGGCCCCATGGACCTGCTCACCCGGTGAAAAAGCACGAGAAACTTTTATCCATCTTCAGTAGAAGCTACAGTAAATGTACCAATAATATATTTTTCCATCCGTAGATAAACATGGGTATGTCATGATAGACATAAGAGTAGACTAAACTCCGTGGGTATGAGTTATTCTGAGGAGTGTTTGCCAAAAAGTTAGGCTGGATATAGTCAGGAATGAGAGGGTAATTAAAGAGTGTGGGTTGGAAGCTTTACGAGGGCATTTACTCGTGACATTTTTATGAATCGCTTTTTATTATTCTGAGCATCAATTATTTTCAAATACTTGCTTTTTTAAAGACATATTGTTTGTGGCAAAGCGAAAAGCTTTGGATATGACATTCATATAATGTTTTGAGTCGAAAATTTCGCGATGTTTGTCCCAAATTTTTTTAAATTCTGTTCAGGCAGCTGAGCGAGTAAGCCCCGTAAGTATTTTTTTTACGATTAATTGGGGGATTTGTTTTAAATTGCTCGATTTTTTTATTTTTCTCCAGTAAAAATTTCCCTTAAAATGCTTTTATTTTGAATTCTGTTTATCATTAGCGATTACCAACAGCCCCAGGGTTCTTTACTTTGGTTAGGTTTAAGATTTCGCTTTCAACAGGATTTAGTTTCACAGTATTTTTGGTGAAATTTTTACCCATTTAACTGTTCTTTTTGGTGCTGCTGTTGTGCTCTTAAGCATCCTTTGCGTAGCAAAATATATACTTTCAACGTACTAGGAATCGATATGTCTTAATGGTGACTTAAAATACCTTTGAATTGGTATTCAGTCTTACATATAACCCTCATGGTTTAAAATAAAAGAGTCAAATTGAAGAATTTTGGAAGCATATTTGACTAACTACTGAAATTTTAGTCGTAAGCACAACAGTTTGCGCCATCAACGGAAAAAAATTTGCTTACAGTAGCTTAATGCGGCTGATATATTAAAAAAAACATTTAATTGTGTCGCAATTATGACTCGAGACAGTAACGAGCATTTAAGAAAATCTGGTATTGTTCTATGTGACACGATTACCGTTTTTAGGAAATTTAACTGTGTACCATGGATATATATCATGGATATAAATGTTTGGAACCGTTGCCTAGGTAATGTGTTGCCTCAATTTCCACATTTAAGTTCACTCAGTCCTTGGCGCCACTTAGGAAAAAGTCTTCTTTGTCGACTCGTAAATGGCCGTCATTGATTGTTGTTAACGTGAGACTGTGGTGAATACATTCATTAACGATTTAAGAGATATTAACTACTTGATGCTGTGATTTAATGGCTGGCTATTTTTTGAGAGCTTACAGTTAATTTGTAAATGATCTAGAGGGGATATCTACAATAGGAAGTGTGTAAGAGGCATATCGTCGCCATAGCGTCGGCTCCGGGGGCGGCGGGGTAAAGTCCTCGCCTGCTAACTCGAGGGTCGCGGGTTCGAATCCCGCCTGAGCCTATTTTCTGCCCAGGACATGGGTTTCTGTGTTTCGTTCGTTGTTACTGTTGTTCACCCGACGTAAAATGGCCTAATGTGCTGTATATTGCGGCTGATATATTGGAAAAAACATTTCCGATGTTGAACATTTGGGGAACCTCAAATCCATCTCTTACTCAATTTGGACGTAATTAATTTCACTGAAATTCATACTTCTGGAAGAGCACGCAGAAAGTTTCGACTTATCGTCACCATCCACCTGAAATAAACAACAGCCTAAACCCCGCCCCCCTCCTCTTTTGACGAATAGTGTAGTACAAAATGGAAAAGAATGTAAGCGCCAAAAAAATTAAAAAATGACTTTTTATGGTGAAAAGCAAAGTACAAGCCAAGCGTAATAAGATAGACAAGGAGGTAGTAAGTGTCAGAAAATTTTTCTCTAGTTTGTAGAGCAGTCGGAAGATGTCACTACCGTGCAAGAGCGGGGTTGAAGCGGAGAAGGGTGTAAGTCCACCCGCCATGATGTATGTTCCTTGTCTATTATATACCAAAAAAATCTATTAAAAAGAGATACAATTAATATGCGTGGGAATTTCGACTAAAAAGTTAAAACTCGATTTTCAGGTAGATTTATCATTGAGGAAGGAGCAGGAGGCTCAGAAAGTCGAGACTTAAGCTTAAAAGTCATCAAAATATCTTTTGTACTTATTGTAATGTGTCCTTGTGACACATTACAACATTGAATTTATGGTATAACACATTAAAAAGCTTCTAAACAATACTGAACTTGCATCCTTTTGTTAAAACTAACCCTTCACTAACATCTTTTTTAAAAATAAAGCAAGGCGCTTACATCCTCTTCCACAAAAAAACAGATGGCACTTATATCTTCATCCATCTTTTTTTGGTTTCCACTTATATATTTAAAAAAAATTTACCATATGGTATTTCCATTGCTTTTCTATTTTTTATAAATATATAACAAATTTTTTTAGCAAATATTTAACGTTTTAGACTTATTTTATTGAATACTGAAAATTTTAGTTTCTGACACTTATAACCTTTTCCATTTTTACTTATTAAACAATTAAACAATTATTAAAATTCATAAAATTTCGCATTCACGGAGAAATCTGTGCCGGTGAAATCCATATCGCTAAGCAGCCAGTTTATATGTTTTAAGAGTTATTAGACTTGAATTTAGATCGCAGATGTTCGATATTCTTGCCATATATCCTCTAATTCGTCCATTACATCGTGTTCAATCCCAAGCAAAGTCGGAAAAGATTGGGGATACACAACATCGTCCTCATATCGGTCGCCATGGTTACAGTTCGATGACGCAATTCCATCTCCGTCCACCTCCTCCATTGCGTTTTTACTAAATATCATGAACGTACATTACAGATTCAAATGTTTGGTGTTACAAGACGCCCCGAGCGTTCACAGTTGTGTTTATCGAGCGCCCATTTAAGACATGGCTCAGGATTTGCGACGCCTCATCAAAGCTCGGAACAAACAATCTTGAACAATGTAGAATTGGCCCCTCAAAAATCGCCAGGGTTACTTTCATAAGTGAAAAAAAACGTAAGAAAGACGCTGAAAAAGACGAGAATCGGAAAAAAATTAAGATTAGTTGTTCATTTATTTGAACTTTTAATGATTATAAACTGGTCCGAAAAACGATTTCTCTAATTTTTTCGTATTTCCCTAATCCATGAATATAATTGGAAAGAACTTAGTGAGAATCATTTGCAATGTTTTTGTACGCATCTTAAAAAAATTGTGTTTCAGAACCTCAGCTGAAATCGTCCCGTGCGCTATCAAAAGTGGAATATTAAAGCTTGAAAATAAACAAAGACCATATTGAATGTTTCGCCTTCTTGCTGTACTAACTACCTGGAAAAAAATTACTTGGGCTTTTGGTATATTTAGACGTCAAATGTTATATTAAAAGGTAAGATTCGTCATTGTTAACTTAAAAATTAATGATACATCATAACATTGGCTGCTGTTACGTTTCCAATAAGTAACACTTCAAAACGTAAACACTTTGTTACCTTGTTGTGTCATTTTTGAAGTGAATTTGGCCATTGTTATTTTAACAATGAATGTGACATCATAGCCTATCAATTGATCCGTTGATGTTGAACGACAACTCAAAACCCTACCCATTGTTACCTTCATGTATCATTCTTAAATGAACTTTGGCCATTTCTACCTCAACAGTGTATGTCGCAGAAAAAAACAGCTTCAACGTTGGTACTGAGAGACAATTCAAAATATTACCCTTTCCTACGTTGATGAGTCATTGTTGAGGTAATATTATCCATTGTTACCTGTATAACGTTCGTGGGATCTTTAAATTGGCCACATTGTCATCTTTGTTGAGTTATCTTTGTAATGAGAGACACGTCAATACATTCCCTATTTTCATCTCAGTAATGCGTGCAGAATGGTTGAAATAGCAATTGTTACCGTAAACACGCGTGAAAGATTGTGAAATTTCACATTGTTACCTAAATATTGCATGTATTGTTCTCGTTCTGCTATCATCGATGCTAACGGTACCTTATTTTCAAGATGCCTCTCAAATTTTCGTCCAAATTAAATTCCTCGAATACAAATTATGTACGTTAGCGCTCTTAATTACAGAGATATCGAAAAATGTGCATAACTTTGGTAAATTTATTCATCAATTCATTGCAGCAAAAATCACATCTCTCTCTTTTAAAATACGGAAGATATGGTAACATGTCTGACGTTAACTCAACGAGGCAAGAAATTTTCTAGTGGGTAAGAGCTTTAATTTGCTTGGAAAACTTCGGCAAATAGTCAAACATTGCCTTTGAGAAAAAGACCCGAGGAGAATGTGCAACCAAGGTCATGGTCTTGTTGCTGAGAGTAACAAAGTTGACAGTCCCAAAGACAACAAATACTCGTCGGAGGGGTTAACAATATGGAGGAACAGTTTCTCTCGATTCCAGAATGATTGTTAGACACTTTGGCAATCGGTAATTCTTCCGCACCAGTTGAATGAACTAATATCTTCAACAATTCACCAACCATGTGACGAACAGTCTCTCACAAGTCAATAATCATTGTTAGACACGCTCATAACTTTGACACAATGCTTCAATCCTATCACCATCGTAATGAAGAATCGATAACTTTATTTACGAAATTAACCCAGTAACTGAGGAGTTGCGACCCCACATTGCTATGATAAATAAAGCTTAGAATCACCTCCCCTACGTCCCCCAGAAGTTTCGAACTTTCCTCCTGAAACACCCAGTACATGGCTAAAAAAAAGGCACACAGTGTTTTTTTATTATGAAAAAATCTAACATTTTCAGTCAAACAACCTGATAATCTAAACCATTATCTGCAAAACGGGAAATTTTCAACGCTTAAAATTAAACAAAGGCAAGAAATTGGGAGCCATGTTCGCTTCTGTATGAGCAGAACTAAAGTAAAATTCCCTCTTTCATCCATCCCGTTGAGAATCAACGGGAATTTCCGCTAGGGCATAACAAAATTACTAACTCACCTTTCAATATCCGACGGTGCTCCAGACTGGCAGTAAATCCTGACCAACAACCGACAGCAGAACAATAAAGCTTGGATGCAATCGTCGAATGGCGAAACTCACGTGGACAAAGGTGGAGGAAATCACCAGATAAGAAGTCCTTTGAAAGATTGAAAAAAGAATTTGGCGAATTAAAATCAACGAGAAGAAATAAGAAGGAAAAACACTTATCGTGCACAATATTTGATGCAAAAGTACTCTTGAACAAAATATTGGAAGGATAAAAAGTGAACAGAAAGACCGTCAAAATTTCCTCATATTTAATTTCATGAGCAAATCTACAGCAAACACTGATACTACGCTAATACGATTTCAACATTTCTCGGGCTGCATCCGCGTCACTTGTCATTCAGCACAACAGTTTCGCCAGCTATCCTGCTGGCGTCCTCAGGTGAAGGAGGAAGGAAGGTAACCCTAAGGATAGCTGGCGAAACTGTTGTGCTGGATGACAACTGACGCGGATGCAACCCGAGAAATGTTGAAATCATGTTGATCTTGACCGGATAAACTATTGGTTTAGCATTAATAATCTAGCTTTAAGTGAAAAAACAAAATATGTAATTTTTAATTTGAAGAGAGAATGCTCTTTTCAAGAGGATTTATATTTCAAATGTGTTACTTGTGTTAATGGCAGGCCATGTTTATATTGTATAAAAATTGAAAAAGTGGAATTCATTAAATATTTAGGAGTTCACTTGGATCAAAACCTCAACTGGAAAAGGCATATAAATAAACTTAAACAAGAAATGATACCTATATTAAGAAATTTTTATAAATAAGATTTTCTGTTCCCTCCCGGATAAATTGTCAAACATAGTCTTCCTTCCTCAGTTTTAGAGTAGTATAAGAAAATGGCTATTCACTAAAGAGAAAGTTGAAGACCTAATAAAAGGTCTTGGGTAATCTTTGTTCATTAATGTATTGTACTGATGTATTTTTATTTGTATCCAAAGGTATATTTATTATAAATATGTACAAATGTAAAGAAGTTAATGCTGTTGTGCACTTAGGGTTAAATACTAAACGTAAAAACTGTTATACTTTGTGAGTTTCTGTTTTTTCCAGCCGCTGCCTCAGTTATAATGTGAAAGATGGTAACCCCAAAACAGGTTAACCTATGGGGTACCTATATTCCACTAATGTATACCCTACGTTTTATTTATGTTTGTATATTCTCTAAGGAGTGGAATAAATTATTATGACTATTATTTCGGAGTAAGTCCGACAATCTCTCCTTTATTAGCTATTGATTAGAAATGATATCCATTGGGAATACTCATGAAGATACCACATGTCCCTGGATCATATAAGGGCTTTTGGGTTGATATTCGTTAAGTGTTAAGAAGTTGATTGTGCATTTTTGTAGTTAAATTTGGAGAGGAATCAAATATATCTGTAGACCGGACAGTATTAAAAGATGGTGTAATTACGTCCCGAGTGTAGATTTTCATTCTTCATCCACAGCATAATGATTTCTTGGAATTAAAACCGGTAAGACGTGGTTATATACGATCTATCGTCTGTATTTACATCTTAACCGCCGTCTTTCATCACTAGGCGGCGACTCAACCGACAAAGTTGTTTGTTTACGGAATTCTAGGCAACAGTTTTTGACGACGAGTCGAGAATCCATACATGTATAATCGTGGTTTCGACTCACGAGGTGAATCCAGAGCCACCTTAAGAGGAGAGCGCAAAGCAAATATGGCATTCAAACCTTCATCCAAGACTGTTCTAATTCATGTCCTTTCGTTTGTGGACTTACTTTAAACTCTTACCGATCGGCTTTTTGAATTTCCATATTCAATTTCCCATCATGCAAAGCGCAGCATGCGTCGTACAAGGAAACTCGCAGCGCTCGTACCCAAGGAAGTAGTTGAAAAGTGGCAAACATGGCAAGTATTTTGTATGTTGTGAAAGAATTCTCTAGAATTTCGCAAACCAACACCCGACTGCAAAAGAAAAATTTTACTTGGTACACTTAAATAAAAAGAATTTAAATCCCAGAACACCTACACAAACTTACATACCCGAAAACTAACGAATCTCCAGACAACGAAATGGATGAAAAAAATGTAATTTCACTTTCCAAATCTCACAAAGCACCCAAAGGTAGCCACAGGCTCCAAAATTGTCTTAATTTCAGGTTTCATTTGTTTCATTCAGTCCTTTATTAATTAATCATATGTTTTCATTCGTTCCCAGCTCGGTAGACGGAAACACTAGCAAAGGATGTCCCAAATCAAGCTCCCTTAGCGAAAGGCATCGAAATATTTAGCTAGCTAACCGCATCCACCCTAATGCCTAACGAATTGAGACACGGCTTAAAACTCTTTCCGATCGCCTTTTCTCGAAACACTGAAAGCGCACCCTTTTACAAGTTCCTCTTCCCCCCTATTCGTTCTCTTAGTCTCCGCATTTAGGGTCCTCCATATAAAGGGTCCCTCCGAGGACCCTACAAGGGCCATCCTTTACGACCTCACACCCTTCGTTCCCTTCAAGGACGCTCTTAAACCCTTCAAAGGGAATGAGGGGGGGGGACCCATGACTCAATCCCAAACGAACCCTTAAACGCACTACGTGTTCAAGGACTCGTCCTCGTAGGGACGCGGTGTTACCCTGGGACGACACCCTTCATACAGTCCCTTAAAAACGTGTTTCTTTTATCTCACATAATTCTACACATACAAAGATTATGGTACGGTAATGTACATACATACATACCAATCTCGCCGTTCCCTTCCGGGGTAGTCAGTCACTAAGTTTCACTCATAAATATATATTTGTACACCTAACTCTGCTTCAATAATTTCCTCCATACTGACCTATCCTTGCCATAAACATATTTTACCTCATTTACCCCCAATACACTGCACTTCATACACGCCCTTTCTGTTTTTAAAAATCCTAATATTCCTCCTCCTAAGAATTTTCTCAACCATATTCAACCACAGCTTTCTCGGCCTACCTCTACCTCTCGCACCATTCATTCTACTCTCATATTATATGTTTCGTTATTCGACTCTCATGCTTTCTCTCAACATGGCCACAAACCAACGAGGCACACTCCTTTCATATATATATGTCCATTACTACTGGTGCATCTTAACCACATTCATTTAATTACCCACTCATTCCTGACCCTATCTATTCTACTTTTGCCACAAATACTCCTCAGATAACTCAGACCCACGGCGTTTATAGTTTACTCTTATGTCCATATCCTGACATACCCATGTTTCACTACCATACAACAAAGAGGGGAGAAGTAAACGTCTGTACACGGCGATTCTCGCTTCCCTAGACAGGCACTCATTCCTTTGATATGCTCAACATTCCATCAAAGGGACGGGTAATGTGTATGACAAATTAACAACGTCGTTTACCGTTACAAAACAATAGCTCTGAACAGTAGGCAATCATATCGCAAATCTAGTCTTAACTTGACTGATACAATTGAAAAACAAAGTTTTTTTCAGCGTATATTAATAGAAATAGGTCCTCGGATGAAAAAGTCAAAGAGAGATGATATTATCACGCCTCCTCAAATGAGAGGTGATGTTATCACGTGATATCAAAAGAGATGATTCTCAAAAGAGAGGTGATATTATCACGTCTCCTCACTACATTAAACTATCACTAAGCACATCTGATATATCGTGGGTATTACACGTACAAAACATGTGGCGCAGCATTAAAGAAAATAGGTATTCTTAAGCGTATATTAATAGAAACAGGTCCTCGGATGGAAAAGTCAAAGAGAGATGTTATACTTCGCTCTGGTTAGGCCACACCTCGAATACGCCGCGATCATTTGCGACCCTGGTCATAAAGGTTAAACCAAAAAAATTAACAATGTACAAAGAAAAGCAGCGCGCTTCGTTAAATACTGCTATGAACGAACATATAGTGTTGCACAACTGTTAGAGGGATTAAGGTGGGAGCCCCTAGAGACTCGGAGGCTGAACGCTAGGTTAAGGTTGCTTGAGAAATCCATAACTGATATTTTTCAGAGCGATATAGAGATAATATTATCATGACTCCACACTGCATCTCTAGGTCAGACAGATGTGATAAAATAAGAGAGATACACTGCCATTAACAGATAGGTATTACAAAAACAAATTAATTAAAAATACAAAGAAAATCACGACGCTTCGTTAAAAAACTGCCATACAAACGAACAAGTAGTGTTTTACAACTTTTAGAGGGATAAAAATGGGAGCCCCCAGAGTAATTCGGAGGCTATACGCTTGGTTTAGCTTTCTTGAATATAGATTCAGAACTGGTGTTTTTCAGAGCGACACAAGGTATGTAACCATGACGCCTGACTACATCTCAAGGTCTAACATATGTAGCATTTTAATGTAATTGAGCTGTTTGGTGTTTGGCTTCAGCTCTCCGACAGTTAGGTCACCTTAGTTTAAAATTTAAACCTGATCCATTATATAATTCACAAGGAGATCGATTTTTTTCACGAGGTCCGCAAAATTTCACTAAACCCGACATACCGCGGTAGATTATGTTAGTATAGAACACAGATTATCAAGGCAATGAGGAAAGGTTTCCCATGTCAATAATTCCGCGAACGATTATGGATTATGAACAAGATTGTTATGCAATAAAGGCCTGGATCTGGAGCTGAGAAAGAGACTGGCTAAATGTTATTCATGGAGCGTTTTCGTGTATGGATGTGAAGCGTGGACATTAGGTAAGAGGGAAATGAAATAGAATAGAAGCTCATGAAATGTGGGTGTGGAGAAGGATGGAGAAAGTAAGATGGGCAGATGAGATGAGAAACGAAGAGGTTTTGAGCAAAGTTAAAGAAGGAAGATCGCTCCTAAAGGAAATAAGGAATAGGAAAGGAAACTGGTTGGGCCATGTGATGAGAAGGGAAAAGTATAATAACTGTGGCACTTGAGGGTTGGCAATTGAAGGAGAGAGGAAAAGAGAGGAAGGAGAAGAATTGAACTGGTGTATGAGGTGAAGAACATCAGCTATGATGAAGCAAAGAAGGAAGCTCGGGACAGAAGCGGATGGAGACAGCAGTGGTGTACGGGACCTGTCAGCAGGCTGAACACCAGATCATGATGATTATGGACCATGATACAAGTTTTTCACACAGATTTCACCATTCAAGTAGCTGCGCAAGACAGAATTGTAACGCTTAACGGATTAATTGCATGGAAATTTGCGCCTCTTTCGGCGGTTTGTCAAACAATTTGCCTTACTGATCTGTTTTTCTTTGTTTTTATCTGATCTGTTTATCTGATCTGTTCGATTAGGAAATTTTACTGATTCGTCCCATTTGCCTCCGAGTGAATTATTTGGTAAACGCAAAGATAGACTGAAGGCGCCGAAGTCTGGACACAGTGTGTAATGCGTCAAATATTCCTTCGTACGGAAAGGACGTGCCGCAGTGTTCTTTCAACATTATCATTAAATAGTTCCGTGTGGGTGAACCTGGCGATCCAAGTCGGCTCACTAGGAATTTTCACAACGGTCCGAGTTCAGATCGATCTGAGATCGATTTGGTAAACGCAAAGATCGAATAGAGGCGCCGAAGTCTGGACACAGTGTGTAATGCGTCAAATATTCCTTTGTATGGAAGGGAAGTACCGTCGTTTTCTTTCAACATCCGAACGCACACGAGATGAAATGTATTCAAGGAACGATGTCCTTTTTTCAGGACCGGTTCCGGGTGTGGAGACGACACCCCTACCCGGAGTCAGTCATGCGAATCCGGAGGTCCGGAAATCAGAAGGGATACTCCGGGATGCAAGGGTGAATGGCAGGGACTCCCGCGGAAAAAATAGGGAGATTTTTGTTATGCAAAGCGCACGTGACCTCTGAACGGAAAGAGTCCAAGGGAAATCAGTCGAAGTGGAAAAAACAGTGTCAACACCAATCGCGAAAGAAGTCAGAAGTGGTAGGGGGCGAAACGAGACGTGTAGATTTCCACGGTGTCGTTTCACCACCGACAAAGTCCTCTTAACGATTGTGTTATTTAAAATAACAGCTTATTTTTACGTAGAACAGAAATAGAAATAAAACTGTAAAATATTGGTAAGTTTATTGCTCATTAGGGTACCTCGTTTTTCCACTTTTCTTCTGGGAGCAAATCGTTATACCCTGAAAAAAATTGCGTACCCGGATGGAATGGCTTTCCCCGGAATAATTATTGCATCAAAGAAAACAAAATATGTAACGTAGAATCAATTAAATACTAAGGCGTCACCATCACTGAAGACATGTCATAGGGGGAACAGATCAGGGAAATAACTAGAGTAGCAAACCGTAGATTAGGATTCGTAAAAAGGGTTCTAGGCAAATGCGATGAGAGAGAACGAGAAAGAAGCTATTTTACACTCGTCAGGCCTCATTTAGAATATGCCGCTAGTATATGGGATCCGTACGAGGATGCAATGTATGATAAAAGAATTGGAGCGCGTGCAAAGGAGATCTGATAGGTTTGTTAATTAAAGGCCGTTATGATAATTGTATAAGTGTTACGTGTTTAATAGAAGGACTAGGATGGGAATTACTATCAGAACGCATGGTTACAATTCAGGTTAAACCATTTAAGTAAATTCGAAACCGATTTGTTCACAGATGATGTTAGATATATGTATTGAGAACCCCTGCGTATTATGCTAGGTTTGATCAGATAAACAAGATTAGAGAGATAGATTGTCGTACCGATAGATTTAAAATGTCATTTTTCCCGCGTACTATAAGAGAGAGCAATAGGCAGCGTAGCAAAGGGATAGGTGGGTGAAATATAGTGAGAGTAGTCTGTAGTGCATGATGCATGTAATTACAATCAATAATCCCTTTCTCATTATTTAGATATTAACCATCTAGCTGCATGTGACCCTATTATCTAGCATGCCTTCATTAAATATCCTACTTGCATGGCAATAGTGCATGTTTGGTGATCTTCACCCCCTGCCACACATCCTCGTGGTGGCTCGCAGGGTATCACGTAGATGTAGATGTAGATGTAGATGGATGTCACGGATATGATTTTTTATCCGAATCGGATAATATCTCCTGTTAGCATTTTCGCTTTAAAGTTTCAAAATTTTTGAGGAAAAACGTTAAAAATTGTCAATAATTAAAATTTGGTAAGAGCGAGCACACTTTTTTTGTATTGAGATTTAATTTAGGAAGGTATTTGATATTTAAGACCAAATACAGCAGCTATATCGCCCTTAATTATCGAGCATATGACCTCTTTCGTTGACTCCGTAATCATGTTTGTGTGGTAGGAAACCCGCGACGCACAACAGCGTTCTTTTTTTTTCGCCATGCCTGCAGTAAATAACGCCAAGATAGCATTTTTTTCAGTGTCAACGACGAGGAAATCATTAAAGTTCTAGAGTTAGCCGAAAATTAGGATAATTTGCAGACGATACTGTTATCTACCGTGAAATGAGCGAAGGGGCGGACTTAAAAAGGCATAAAACCCATCTTTATGACTACGACCGTGTTCCAGTCCGTAGAATGTACACTACGCACTTTACGCCCTTATGCCCTATCCTGCACTTCACGCACTTTTCTGCTCTCTTAAGGTAGCCAGCTCCAATGTCTCCCAGTGTCCAATGTCGGAGCTATATCAGAAGCGCCTCGACCCGTAAGTTGGTCTGTGTATTTCTTCCGCGGGCCGATGAATTGCATTATCCTTTCGTCTGTCCCTAGTATATCAGCAGAACATCCATTAGTCACTCAGAATTGTAATTTATCGCAAAACATCGCATTGGAAATTCGCATTATTCACGAATGGGAAATTCTTAGGGCATTCGTTAGGCATTAGGGAGGATGCGGTTAGCTACCTAAATATTTAGAGGCCTTTCGCTAAGGGAGCTTGATTTGGGACATCCTTCGCTAGTGTTGCCGTCTACCGAGCTGGAAACGAATGAAAAAAATATGAGTAATTAATAAAGGACTGAATGAAACAAATGAAACCTGAAATTAAGACATTTTTGGCGCCTGTGGCTGCCTTCGAATGCGTTGTGAGATTTGGAAAGTGAAATTACATTTTTTCATACATTTTGTTGTTTGGAGATTCGTTGGTTTTTTGTTTTCGTGGTATTTAAGTTTGTGTCGGTGTTCTGGGATTTAAATTCGTTTTTTTTAAGTGTACTAAGTAGAATTTTATCTTTTGTAGACGGGTGTTGGTTTGCGAAATATCAGAGAATTCTTTCACTTACAGACAAAATACTTGCCGGCCATGTTTGCCACTTTTCAACTACTTCCTTGTGTACGAGTTTCCTTTTACGACGCATGCTGCGCTTTGCATGATGGGAAATTCAATATGGAGGCGGATTTAGGATGATCTCCATCTACCCTAAATTTCACCCCCTGAGAAAGACACCTAAATCTGCTCCCCCAATGATGCCTAACGAATTGGGACACACTTCAAGATGGCGTCCTCCCTAAATCTGCCGATTTAGCTGCCTAAATGGCGAATTGGGACACAGCTTTACCTTCTATGTGCACTAGCGCCCTAGCCATGATGCGCTCTAACGGATTGGAACCGCACTATACGACGTCACATCCGGAAAATGACAATCGAGAAGAGCACACAAGGGTACGAAGTGTATATAATATCGGATTGGAACACGGCCTACCCTTGGCACTTACAGACATGTGCTTATTGGATAAAGGTTTCTCGGGTTTTCCACCAGGGTTAGCAGGTCCATGGGACCCTATTGTATGGGCCCCATGGACCTGCTCACCCGGAGAAAAAACCCTAGAAACCCTTATCCATCAGATACGCCGGGAAAACCTGAGATCCTTCATGTGCTTATTGTTCATATATGGATCGCAGAGGGCCTTTGAATCGCCACTCTCCGGAAGGAAGGGCGCACGTAAATCCTCACGTTCGGACGAATCCGCTCCAGGGGCAGCAGACATGGCAGCCAATAGGGTTAGAAGGAGAACCACCTGCTGGAGAAAGTGAACGCAATAAACCATTGGCAGTTACATAATGCCAAACAGTTCTATTTCTTGGGTAATGCAGGGTCTCATGGGTGTTGACATGGGAATTAATGGGAAACGTGAAATAAACGAAGACGCGGACTTTGAAGCTCTGTCATCGGACCTAAACAACGTTCATTCGTTTTGCCAGGTGTGGGGGTTATAATTAAATATCAATAAATGCACCACAGTTCACTTCTTGGGAAAGTCATATAGTCACTATAGTCGGCGAAGGCATTAAATAGCGTCTTTACCAATTTTGTGACTAATTTTGACAATACCAGACATGATTTCCACGCGTTGACTGAAAAAACTGCCTTCTTAGCGTCGTTTATTACAGACAGCGTGAAATGCGTTGACGCGTTGCGGGTTGCCCTACCACACAAACGTGATTTCGGGGTCACCATAAAAGGTCAGCTGCTTTATAATTAAGGGTAATTTAGGTAGCATATTTGAGCTAAAATGTCAAATACAGTCCTAAGTTATATGTTAACACAAAAAAAGTTTTTTCGCTCGAACCAAATTTAAATTATCAATTTTAGCGTTTTCGGTCGAAAATTGCGAAATATTAAGACCAAAATTCTAACAGTAGATATTACCCGATTTAGAAAAAATCATATCAGTAATACTCTTCTGGGTGCCCATGTTTTGCTAGGTATTACGATTCGCTCCTTGAAAAAAGTGGCGATACGAGGTACCCTAGTTTTCATGAAACGTGTTAATCTAGCTGACGATTGAGGTTAGATAGACCGTTCTACAAAACTCTGGTTGGTTGTTTGGATAGTGGAAGCGAAGGAATCCAAGGTGCAGCCACCTCCACGTGGAGGGCTCTGGGTCGCTTGGCCAGCGTTGCTCCCCAGGTGAGCGAGGAGCTGATCATTTGCTTATTTCTACTCTTTTCCGGTCGCACTGGAGGCATCGTTGACCCACGAGGGACAGACAACCGGCATATTGAGTCTCGAATCTTAGTTTCCATCGTAAGTGAGCGCTTCTTAACCCAAATATAAAGTCACTACAGTCGGCGAAGGCATAAAATAGCGTCTTTACCATCTTTTCGAGTCCCTTTCGACAATACCAGACATGATTTCCACGTCGTTGACTGAAACAAAAATGCCTTCTTCGCTTCGTTTATTACAGACATAGCGTGAAATGCGTTGGTGCGTTGCGGGTTGCCCTATCACACATTCGTGATTTCGGGGTCACCATAGAAGGTCATCTGCTCGATAATAAAGGCCAATATAGCTGTCATATTTGAGCTAAAATGTCAAATACAGTCCTAAGTTATATGTTAACACAAAAAAAGTTTTTTCGCTCTAACCAAATTTAAATTATTGTCAATTTTAGCGTTTTCGGTCGAAAATTGCGAAATTTTAAGACCAAAATTCTAACAGTAGATATTACCCGATTTAGAAAAAATCATATCAGTAATACTCTTCTGGGTACCCAACTTTTTCTGGGTATTACTATTCGCTCCTTGAAAAAAGTGGCAATACGAGGACCCCTATTTTTCATGAAACGTGTTAATCTAGCTGACGAATGAGGTGAGCGAGGAGCTGATCATTTGCTTATTTCTACTCTTTTCCGGTCGCACTGGAGGCATCTTTGACCCACGAGGGGCAGATAACCGGCATATTGAGTCTCGAATCTCAGTTTCCATCGTAAGTGACCGCTTCTTACCCGAATATAAGGTCGCTCCAGTCGGCGAAGGCATAAAAGAGCGTCTTTTCCATCTTTTCGACTCCCTTTCGACAATACCAGACATGAGTTCCACGTCGTTGACTGAATAAAATGCATTCGTCGCGCCGTTTATTACAGACATATCGTTGGTGCGTTGCGGGATGCCCTACCATACAAATTGATTTCGGGGTCACCATAGAAGGTCAGCTGCTCGATAATTAAGGGCAATTTAGCTGGCATATTTGAGCTAAAATGTCAAATACACTCCTAAGTTATATCGTCATACAAAAAAAGTTGTCTTGCTCAAACCAAATTTAAATTATTGTAAATTTTACCGTTTTCGGTCGAAAATTGCGAAATTTTAAGGCCAAAATTCTAACAGTAGATATTACCCGATTTAGAAAAAATCATATCAGTAATACTCTTCTGGGTGCCCAACTTTTGCTGGGTAATACGATTCGCTCCTAGAAAAAAGTGGCGAAACGAGGTACCCTATTTTTCATGAAACGTGTTAATCTAGCTCCTTAGGACGTAGGTATACAGCGATTTGTTTCAGTTTAAAGGGTGTTTTTTCTATATCTTATTGAACCCTTACACCATCTCCTGAGCAATCTTTGTTAAGGGACTGTCAATGAAGTATTTAAACCATTGGAGTAGGAGTTAGAGGATTTGCACTTTACACAAAAGAGGTCTCATTATACGGTCTTAATAGCGTAGGGTTTAACGGAACCCTGCCCTGAAGGCTAATATAGCTGACGTATTTGGGCTTAAATGTTAAATACATTCCTACTTTGTATCTCATAACGAAAACTGTGTGCTCGTTCAAAAAAAATTTAAATTATTAACAATTTTAGCGTTTTTTGTCAAACATTTCGAAACTTCAAGTCAAAAAAGCCTACAGAAGATAATATACGATTCGGATAAAAATGATAACGTTAACATCCATCCGGGTACGCAACTTTTTCTGGGCATTACGATTCGATCCTAGAAAAAAAGTGGAAAAATCCTATTGCTCATGCCTGAATTTATGTGAGAACTGTATATACAAAAAATGTACAATGAACGTTGCACTAATCATAACATAATAATAGCGTTTCAGAGAAATAAACCAAATCTCTGTTCCTTAAATGTACCTACCAACAAAGTCAACAGTATCTCCGTTACGCATAAAAATTAACCTTTTTTTTTAATAATAAGATTTTTTACTATCAGAACTTACGTAGATACATCGATTTTATTTCGTAGCGAATGGAAAGCCGATTTTTTTACTAATGCCACAACATGTGTCTTTAAAACGTAGAAAGGAATACGAATATTTTATTTAATAATTAAATCAACTGTGTCATATTTCATTTATGGATTTAAAAGTGTATTATTACATTAATCAACACAATATGCATTATTTTCATTAAAAAATTAGGCCAAAATACTTTTTCTCGTTTCTGGGTGTTCACTATTATTTTTTGTCTCCTGATCCATCTTAATTGAGTATTTCAAACAGTACGGTAGTTATTAAAATCATTATCAAATCCAATATAGTATTTTTTATTTAAGTAATAAGGCTATTCTTAACTATTAGGCAGGAAAAATTATTTAAGACCTGCTTGTTAACCTAACTTAATTTCAACATAAAATAGCTACACTTACATCCACATAATACCCCGTGAACCGCCGCATGGGCATATGGCAGAGTGTGTTAGGTCACCAGCTGTGTAAAGTTTTTTGGAGATGAAATGGTGACATGTATTATAGGAGTGTATTTAGTGGAGGTCAGTTTATATTGTGGTCGCCTATTGTTCGCAGAAAGACGCAGTTTTTGTAATACCTATCTGTTAATGGCAGTTTATATCTCTTATTTTATCGCATCTGTCAGACCTGGAGATGCAGTGAGGAGTCATGATAATATTCTCTGTGTCGCTCTGAAAAAAATATCAGTTCTGAATATCTGAGGCAACCTAAGCCTAGCGTGTAGCCTCCGAGTCTCTATAGGGGCTTCCACCTTAATCCCCATAAAAGTATTGAGACACTATATGTACGCTCGTAGCAGTTTTTAACGAAGCGCGCTGCTTTCCTTTGTATTTTAATAATTTTTTTGGCTAAATCTAGTTGACCAGGGTCCCAAATGCTCGCGGCGTATTCGAGGTATGGCCTAACCTGGGCGAAGTGTAGCATCTCTCTTTGACTTTCTCATCCTATGACCTTCCTGATATACGTTTCAGAAAACCTAGTTTTTAATACTGCGCCACAGATGTTCTGTATGTGTAATCCCCGTGATATATCAGAAGTTAAGGCAATTCCAAGATATTTTACTGTATCTGAAGATCTTATGTTTACTCCATCCAAAGCATAGGTATGGCATTTTTGTGATGACTTTCACAGGAAGGGAACTGTGGTGCATTTACTGATACATATTTAGTTCTAAACCTCACTCCTGGAACCACGAATGAACGTTGTTAAGATCCAATGACAGAGCTTCGAAGTCCACGTCTTCGTTTATTTCACGGTAGATAACTGTATCGTCTGCAATTTCTCTTAATTTATTGCTAACTCTAGAACTTAGGTCATCAAATAATAAGCAATGAATAAAAGAGAGCCAATCACACTTCCTTGAGGAACACCGGATATGACTTAGACCATTTTAGAGCTAAAACCATCAATAACTACCATCTTCGTCCGCTGTCACGTGAACAAGATTCCACCGGATTCGATTCGATTTGACCACAGAATCGATAAATGCTACTTGACGGAAATATAGAAACCAGTTTATTTTGTGATCCGCGGTCGATTACTAAGTAATATCGATACAAGTAGTGCGTGCTCAACGACATATCAATGTGTCGATCGCAAGCGACTTCCAAGGCTACACTGTCAATAGAGTCTGGCAAACATCGTCGTCGGCACACGATGGACGTTTCATAAACCTCTTAACACATTTTCTGTGATAGATATTTCTCTCTAGCATTTACAGAGTAACATTTAGATCATAACAATAGCAACATATTATTCAAATCATCAAGTAATTCTTATCTCCTCGATCGTAACTGATATTCACCACAGTCTCACGTTAACAACAATTAACTACGTCTATTTACAATAACAACAGAAAAGACTCTACTTGAAGTGGTGCCAAGGACTGGCTGAACTAAAAGTGAAAATTTAGGCAACACGTAGCCTAGGCAACAATTCCAAACATCTAAATCCATAATATATATTCATGAACTAAACGCACGAATGCTTATGGGAGTCAAACAGTGACATATGAACTGCCAAATTTGGGAAAATTTCCTCAAATGCCGTTTTAAATTTCTCACTTCCGCCCATTAATTTGTTTGAGAAAACCTGGAAGTTATGGGTGGGCAGAACGATGTCCGGTTCGGTTCGGTCCGATTAGCGATGCGGTTCGAGATTTTGTTAAGCGTATCGTAATAGGAATAGGTCCTCGGATGAAAAAGTCAAAGAGAGATGCTATACTTCGCTTTGGTTAGGCCACACTACGAATACGCCGCGAGCATTTGGGACCCTAAGTCATAGAGATTTAACCAAAAAAATTAATAAAATACAAAGAAAAGCAGCGATTTTCTTAAAAAAACTGCTACAAACGTACATATAGTGTCTCGCAACTTTTAAAGGGATTTAGTTGGGAGCCCCTAGAGACTCCGAGGTTACACGCTAGGCTTAGGTTGCTCGAAAAATTCAGAACTTATATTTTTCAAAGCGACACGGAGAGAGTATTATCATGATGCCTCACTACATCTCTAGGTCTGATTGTAGCGATAAAATAAGAGAGACACACTGCCATCTACAGATAGGTATTACAAAAACTCGTTCTTTCCGCGAACAATAAGCGATCACATTAAAAATTGAGCTCCACTAAATACACTCCCACATAATACATGTCACCATTCCACCTCCCAAAACTTTCTGATTTACGACATTCACTTTGTTTACCGATCGATCTTAGATCGAACTGAACAGATCGGATTGGTATTATGAACGCATCGGGCTAGTTGGATCGACCTCTTCGGGCATTCGCATTTAGGACCATGATCATAAAGATTAGATCCAACAATTGATGAAATACAAAGGAAAGCAGCGCCCCTCGTTAAAAACTGCTACGAACGAACATGTAGTGCCTCACGACTTTTAGAAGGATTAAGGTGGGAGCCCCTAGAGAGACTAGGAGGCTGCACAATAGGCTTATGGTTGCTTGAGATATTCAGGACTGATATTTTTCAGAACGAAACAGAGAATATTATCATGACTCCTCACTACATCTCTAGGTCTGACAGATGCGATCAAATAAGAGAGATACACTGCCATCAACAGATAGGTGTTACAATCACTCGTTCTTTCCGCGAACAATAAGCGATCACAATAAAAATTGAGCTCCACTAAATACACTCCTATAATACATGTCACCACTAAAAAACTTACACCCTTACACGGCCGGTGACCTAACACCCCCTGTCACACACCTCAGCGGCGGCTCGCGGGGTATTATGTAGATGTAGATAGAGGTAGATGTAGGGATATCGCTACACTCGCTCCTTCTGTAGAAGTACGGTCGCCTATAGACATTTCGAGCACACATGTCGTAATATTTTTTATCGATCCGTAAGAGCTCGAAAACGCAAACTGGATTCCCCGCAAACATTGGCGAGGGTTACCACCGGACTCTTGTGAAGAATATCTTTCACGCAGCGAGGAATTTGAATGGGGAAACTGTTTTTTTATTCGGGAGAATGCGTAATACTGAATGAGGAGGGACATATAATGGAAGAAAGACTCCCTTTTTTGGCTTTGCGAGCGCCGGAGTAAGAAATATGGTAACTCCACTTCGCGCTGGTGTGAATTTGTACGTGTGTAAATGTATTGATAGAGGGAGAAATATGTGTATCAATTCAAAAAGACGAGAATTCCATCCACTTCCGAGTCCTCGGGTACACAATAAGGGTGCCAGGGAATTCTCCCGCCACCACCCCCTCACTTCATAGGGAGCACACATACAGGGTCCATACCCTGAACCCTAAACCCCCACATGACTTGTCCGGAAATCTCCCGACAAGAATCCACCCCCCCCAACGATTCGAGTCGGCCGGGTCGCACGCCCTGAGGGGAGCGAAGGAAAAAAATTCTCGCGTCCAATTCTTCTATCGCACTCTTTCACCCTCTCCGCATATAAAAATGTATGCAAATGCCATTTTCACGCGCCCGAAACTGGTTCTCGGAAGTCCGAGAAAAAAATTGGCTACTCAGACCAAAAAATACGAACTCAAGTATTACATACAGGTACCATGAATAGATAAACATTTATAGCATGAATATGTGAAAGTAGTCATCCACTCTGAGTGACGTAGAAGGTGTCCAATATTTGAGTTTCTTTTTTTACTAATAGAACAAACAAACGTTTGTCCTTCCTCAATCCTTTGTAATACTTCCTGGTTGGTAACTCTCTCTGTCCAAGATATTTTTAATAGTCTTCTCCAGCACCACATTTCAAAGGACTCCAGCTTTTTCCTCTCCTCTTTCCTCATAGTCCATGTTTCTGAGCCATAGGTGCACGCACTCCAAACATACGTTTTAACAAATTCTTTCCGGGTTGATAGAGAAAAAATTTTTGAAGTGAAAACTTTTATGTCGCGTTGAGCACTTTTGTAGATGGGTAAAAGACATTGTACTCGCGTCACCGTCACCGTCACCGCTACTACATACATGTATAATTGTGTATATTCTGTATATACACAGTATACTCGCTATATACACAGTACTTGTGGATGGGTACAAACCATTGGACTCGCATCACCGTCACCATCACCGCTACTAAATATATGTGTAATTGTATATCCTGTATATACACTTTTGTGGATGGGTAAAAGCCATTGGACTCGCGTCACCGTCACTGCTGCTAAATATATGTATAATTGTATATTCTGTATATACACAGTATACTCGCTATATACACAGTACTTGTGGATGGGTAAAAACCATTGGACTCGCGTCACCGTCACCCATATGAGTGACTCGCGTCACTCATATGGGTAATGATGAAATAATTGACATTCCAAATTTTAACTTTGTTGCAAGTTTCAGAAGAAATAATAGTCCAGCAGGAGGAGTAGCTATTTATCAAAATATGAACACAGTTCATTATTGCTCAAGTTATATGGATGTGCATGCGAAATTCACCAACATGTTTAATACAGCTGCTTCTGACATTGGCGATATGTGTATATGTCGTTGCCACTCTGAGAATAATCAGTTCATTATTATGGTTGCCATTTATATTTCTCCGGATAAGTCATTGTGGGCGATACGAGACTTCTTGTATGAAAATTTATTCATTTATTCTCATGATGCATCTGCATTGCTTGAACAAAAAATTGGGAAAAGATCTGATGATTTGCCAATGATTTTGAGTGGAGATTTCAACATAAACTTTGCAGAAGATAAAAATCTACCACTGATTGAATTTTTAAATAGTGAGTTTGGTTTAACGATGTCTAATGATCGCAATCTTGGCACAACGAAATATAAAACTACTATTGATGCAGTATTTACAAGACATTTAAGCAAATTCGAATCAAAATTATTCGTTTCTTACTTTAGTTACCATAAGCCTATTGTATCAGTTTTAGATATTGCCGATGATGATGGCGGTGATGATGAAAGAGTTGTTTAAATAATGGATGAAAGTTGATTATTCTGAAGTGTACAATTTTTATGTAAAATAATTGTGTACAATAGCGCAATAAATGAATATTTAATTTATTATATACATGAAACTACTTTCTACTGATTAATAAAACACTTCATTAGAAATTATTCCCTACATTCAAAAATGCTCACGTTAGTTCAAGTTTTCACTTCTGTCGGCACTCCCGGAGTGCCTCTATTTTTTTATGTCAAAGGAGTTTTCTTTCTGATCAACTCTTGTTTTGATTGTGCCACCCAAATTATCACATCTACTACGCATCTACCATCAGATGTGGTACAGCTACCCAGCAATATTTAAAAGTATTAACTTGCACTAGTTTTTCTCCAACCTAAGCTTCCTCTTGTCCACCTCAGGTGCATTTCATTATTGTAATTTTTCTTTTTGTTAATTTTCACGTCTCAATTGTTTTTGCCGGACCTTAAGAGCCCAATTTTTTCATTTGAAAGAAATAACAAAATAAAACCGCTCGGAGAGATTGAACATTGAAAGAAAAATTCTTGCGAGGGGTCCACCAGTCATCTCGCATCTCCTGAATGAGTTAAAATGTAAACTAAGGAGAAAATAGTTCATTGATAATTATTATTAACTGTCACAATTAACTGGCACAAAATCTTCCATGAGACGAGAGCAATTGAACAGTTTACTATAAAAGAGGTAACGTTCACGCGACCATTAACTCAGGAACACCGCCGAACGTCGGAAAAATTAAAAGGCCCCATTATGCAACATTGTGGAACACCTAAGAACGAACACACCCAATCAGAAGTGGAGCCGAGCAAATGTATGCTGGAGCTTAGAGCACGATTTTTACTTTTGAAAGAAATAACAAAACAAAACTGCTTTGAGAAATCGAAATTTGAAAGAAAAATGCTCGCGTGGCGTCCACCAGTCGCCTCACGGGCACCGAAATAGTTAAACCAATGAAAAATGAAGGAGAAAATAGTTCACGTAGTATTAACTGACAAAAATTCACACTAAACTTATCTACAATTTTTAAAGCCACGTTTTATGGAAAACGACGAAATGCAGGTAATAAACGTCTTGGTGGTGTATTAAAGATGTCTGCAAAAAACTACATAATAAGAGATTAGACAAATAAAAAAGCCAAACTTGCAACTTCTGGACGATTGATTGAACATGCATTTTAAAAGAGTGAACAAAAAACTAATTGTTGGCATAAAAAATACGTGGTCAAGTGAAAATATGGCCAGACTGGATGAATCAATAGAAATATTACAGTTTTCACGCTTCAATAAATCTATAATATTTCTTTCATTTACAGAATGAAGTACCCTCACTTTTGACCCCATTCCCACCCAGTACTGGTATCCCCATCATAAAGCGATGATTGGGCCTCATTAAATTAACAATTGATTTATTTATTACGGATTAAGTGCCGGCAGGATCTTAAGCTATCAGTTGGTCCACCCAAGCCGGACGAGGAACACCCATGAACGAACAGAACCAATCACATGCTGAGCTGGCGATACCAGGTAGATGGATGCAAGAGCTTAGTGCCCAATTTTAACTCTAGCAAGAAGTGACTAATTAAAACTGCTTGGAGAGATTGAAAAATGAAAGAAAAATACTCGCAAGGCGTCCACCAGTCGCCTCGCAGCTGTTGAATGAGTTAAATTATAAACCGAGGAGAAAATAGTACATTAAAGTATACACTGACCCATGAAATGAGAGTTATTATGTAGTTTAAAATAAAAGAGGCAAGGTTTATACGACCTATAATTCAGCAACACCATCGGGCGTCGGAAAAATTGAAAGGCCCTATTACATCACATTGTGGAACACCTAAGAAAGAACACAGCCAATCAGAAGTTGAGCACAGTAAGGGTATGCAGGAGCTTGGAGCATGATTTTTACTTTTCAAAGAAGTAACAAAATAAATCTGCTTTAAAAAATTGAAAGTTGAAAGAACGATTTTTACTTTTGAAAGAAATAACAAATTAAATCTGCTTGGAGAGATTGAATTTTGAAAGGAAAATACTCGCGTGGCGTCCACGAGTCGCGTCACGAGCACAGAAATAGTGAAACAAATGAGTAATGAAGGAGAAAACATTCGATGAAGGATTACCGGACACAAATTCACACAAGGAATAAGAGCTACTGAGCAGTTTAAAATGAAAGAGGCAATGTCCATCCCATCTTCAATTCAGAAACACCACCGAGGGTCTGAAAAATGAAAGACCCCATTTCACTGCCTTGAGGAACACCCAAGAACGAACAGACCCAATTAGAAGTGGAGCTGGCAAGACCAGGTAGATGGATGCAGGAGCTTAGTGCCCAATTTTTACTCCAGCAAGAAGTGATAAATTAAAACTGCTTGGAGAGATTGAAAAATGAAAGAAAAATACTCGCAAGGCGTCCACCAGTCGCCTCGCAGCTGCTGAATGAGTTAAATATAAACTAAGGAGAAAATAGTTCATTAAAGTATAAACTGACCCATGAAATGAGAGTTATTATGTAGTTTAAAATAAAAGAGGCAAGATTTATACGACCTATAATTCAGCAACACCATCGGGCGTCGGAAAAATTAAAAGGCCCTATTACACCACATTGTGGAACACCTAAGAAAGAACACAGCCAATCAGAAGTTGAGCACAGTAAGGGTATGCAGGAGCTTGGAGCACGATGTTTACTTTCCAAAGAAGTAACAAAATAAAACTGTTTTAAAAAATTGAAAGTTAAAAGAACGATTTTTACTTTTGAAAGAAATAACAAATTAAATCTGCTTGGAGAGATTGAATTTTGAAAGGAAAATACTCGCGTGGCGTCCACGAGTCGCGTCACGAGCACAGAAATAGTGAAACAAATGAGTAATGAAGGAGAAAACATTCGATGAAGGATCACCTGACACAAATTCACACATAAAATAAGAGCTACCGAGCAGTTTAAAATAAAAGAGGCAATGTCCATCCCATCTTCAATTCACAAACACCACATAGTGCCCGAAAAATTAATGGCCCCATTACACTGCCTTGAGGAACACCCAAGAACGAACAGACCCAATCAGAAGTTGAGCTGGCGAGACCAAGTACACGTATTAAGGGGTAACACCCCCGAAACTTTATATACAGATCCTGGCCTTCAATTTCACACGACGAACCCCGCAGATAGAGAGGGTGGCAGGAGAAACGTAACACGGTCCAGGGGTTCTCCTTTCACCCCTTCTCAGGGAAAAAAATAATAATGTATGCATCACCCTTGCGCAGCCGTGGGTAGATTTGACCGCCCCGAATCGTCATACAGGTCACGTCCGCGGATCTCCTCCGACAAAGAGACACACACATACTCACGCGCGTTAAGCGTGAAGTTCCCCCAATCGTGAGTGGGCCGCGAATTTGCATGCCGAGGTATGAGAATTGTTGTCTATCGGATTACCACCCTCGCCCGCACCATTCTTTTGTCCGCACGTATGTATGCATAGCTCAGGAAAATTCGTGTTCACAACGCATCACAGTGGGAAGGCTGGCTTGTTTGCCTGGACATAAATTTTAAAAAATAAGTAACGCATCCCGCACGAATGTGAAATCTGAATTATTTTAATAAAAACATTATACGATGGTACCAAATAAACAGTGAGGCGTGAGCAACTGTCATTATTATTTTGCTAGTTAATGAGAATGTGCAAGTATACACTAGATGTGACTGGAATTCATGAAGGCAGTATTTGTGAAATTCAAAGCAGGAACTAACGTTTGAACGATGGATGTACGTCTCGGGTAGAATCTGCGCCTAAAAATCGAGAATAAATACACCTATATCTATATGTTATCCTTCAAGCCACCTAAAAAGTGTGCAAGGCAGGAGGTGAGTGTATACCAACATTCACTACATCTACATACTACCCCGCAAGCCGCGGCAAAGGCGTTAGGAAAGGGGTGTTAGGTCACCAGCCGTGTAAAGATGAATTTGGAGATGAAATGGTGACATGTATTATAGGAGTGTATTTAGAGGAGATCGGTTTTTATTGTGGTCACTTAATGCTCGCGGAAAGAACGAGTTTTTGTGCCTATCTGTTAATGGCAGGGTATCTCTCTTATTTTATCGCATCTGTCAGTCATAGAGATGTAGTGAGGAGTCATGATAATATTCTCTCTGAGTCGCCCTGAAAAATATCAGTCCTGAATACCTCAAGCAACCTAAGCATAGTTTGCAGCCTCCGAGTCTGTGTAGGGGCTCCCACCTTAATCCCTTTAACAGTTCTGTAACACTATATGTTCGCTCGTATAGCATTTTTTATCGAAGCGTGCTGCTTTTCATTAGATTTTGTTAATATTTTTTGGTAAAATCTTTATAAACTCAGGGTCCCAAATGCTCGCGGCGTATTCGAGGTGTGGCCTAAACAGAGCGAAGTATATCACCTTTCTTCTACTTTTTCATCCGAGGACCAATTTCTATGATACGCTTAAAAAAAACAATTTTCTTTCACGCTGAGCCGCATCTGTATGGCATGCGTGTTCCCCACGATATATCTGAAATAAAGGTAACTCCAAGATACAATGTGCACGTAAATAAAGCTTGGGAAGCTTGGCACCGCGCTTCAGCATTTCTTGAGGGATTCTTTGGTGAATCTGCAAAAGGGGCTGTCCAGATGAGGACACTTACACTCTCTGTAATTCGTGGCTAAAAGACTAATTGAGATATCTCAAGCTATCTTTAATACAGTGGTATCCCTTGCCTTCTGTATTCCAATGCCGTTGACCATCTAGTAGTGGTGGTTGATCCGCCTTTAGGGGTGGTTTCTCACCCCAAGGATAATAGAGTACCCAATCCTACTCCCCGACCGGGGAAAAGGTGGATCATTTATCCCGATGATCACTCGGTCCCCGCTTAACTTGGCCGCGCAAAGCGTTCACCCCCCTCACCACGTTGAGGTATAAGTCGGGATTATCCCATCATTGGACTTGAGACCTTAAGGCATTTCTCAGGTCCTCTGTTCATTTGAGGGGGTTCCTCAGGGTAATAGGTATTTTATTGGCAGTTAACAGATCTTTTGTTACTTCAAAGACTTCCTTTCCCAAGGATATTCTACTCTTGATTTCCTCAGAAGAGTTTCCATCGATATTAATAAGGCTAACAAGGCATCTGAAAGATTCTACTTGTTCTAAATGCCTGGGTAGAGAGGACCTTACTCCTTTCACCCACGACAGATTTCTTGTAGACCTCTTTCAGCTGTAAATATCTCTTACATTTCAGTTTGAACGGGTAGCCCAGTGCTCTTGTGCAGATGTCATTTGTTTCCTCTTCTCCGGGAAATGTCTGAAAAGCGTCGGTTCCGAAGAGAGTTTGTGCCATTTTCCTGACATCGATAAATGCTTCTTCTTGAGGTGGTGTCGAACTTTATAGCTTCATTTACGGTCAAATACCTTACTGTACCACACTGTGCACTGCGACTGTAGCGGTTTGGAGTCAATGAATTCTTTATGAAGTCGACTCCGAATGTCTTTAAAAAAAGATGCCACTGTTTTGCTCGTATCGTTTACAGTGGTCACTGAAATCGCTGGTGTCAGAATTCTAATGGAGATGGCACATATATCCCTCAAGCCTTTCTTATTCAATTCGCGATTCAAATCTTCAAAATACTCTTTTACATTCCCCACAACTTCGGTGTTGATAAAAAGAGCGTCGCACGTTTCGTTCATTACCCTCTCCCTTATTTCTCAAATAATCTGCGAATATACTCAACAGATCTTTCATTATTAAAATTTTCGCGCACCAAGTCGCGACCATCTTGTGCTGTTTGTTTTTTTCTGCGTTTGTTTGTTTGACAGGAAACCGATTCGTCGCGCCGTCCTTGTCGAAGACACGCAGCCAAGGAACCTGACGATGCGGCACCGTGCTTCAGCATTTCTTGAGGTATTCTTTGGTGAATCTGCAAAAGGAGTTGTCCAGATGAGGACACTTCTCTGACTAAAGCTATTGAGACTCTACCTTATCCCCAGAAAAAGCCTCTCTCAAAAACTTCATTAATTCGTGAAGGTGAAGATAAAGTGAAGGGTAAGGTTTAGGCTAAGGTTAAGGTGAAGGTGAAGGAAGTCCCTTCTTGTTTGAGGAAGGTTCCTCATTACTATTTTTCTCACGGCTTGCAATTCTTCTGTGAGGTTAGTTTCTGAGATGGCCTCACTCCTCTTCCTACTCAAGAGTCAGGGTTTCTGCTGACTATCTCTTAGATTTCACCACTTTAAAATCAGTCCAAGAGATGTTGGTGATTTTCACCCTTTCCTATTAGTCCCTGGTCCCAACTATCCTCTACTGCCCAGCCCGTTGCAAATTTTAGGGATGCAGTGATATTTTTCGGGTAGCTTTTAATGGACGAGAAGGATCCACCGCATTCCCTGCAAAGGTTTAGGTACTGCAAATGGGATTCATAGTCAGTGATTTTCCCCCGTCCTTTAGTCCCTGGTCCCAACCATCCTCTACTACCCAGCCCCTTGCAAATTTTAGGGATGCAGTGATATTTTGTGGGTGATTTGTAATGGACGAGAAGGATCCACCGCATTCCCTGTAACGGTTTAGGTACTGCAAATGGGATTCATAGTCAGTGATTTTCCCCCCGTCCTTTAGTCTCTGGTCCCAACTACCCTCTACTGCCCAGCCCCTTGCAAATTTTAGGGATGCAGTGATATTTTGTGGGTGATTTTTAATGGACGAGAAGGATCCACCGCATTCCCTAAAAAGGTTTAAGCACTGTAAATGGGATTCATAGTCAGTGAGGCAATATCGCCAATCGTGTTTCCTCTCATCTTCTAAATTATTCATCGAGTAATTGACCGATTTGCATACGTTGGAAAGATAGCTGCCGAAGTTTGTATTATTCCCAATATCCAGGGCCCATTGGTTGCGCAGTCTTTTGACAAAACGATGGCCTTTAACAAATATTCCGACATCCATTAGTCCTCTTCGGAATAACGCACTTCGGACAGCCGGACACGTCTTTTCCAACGGAAACTATGGAGACACTTTTGCTGGGTATCACCTGAAATAAAGAGTTTTACAATTTGAAATACATGGAATGCCTAACACTTCGATAGCTTACTATATGTAATTTCTAATGTATCCTTATATTAAAATCTGATTTACAGTGGGGATTACACACTCTACATATGTGGTGCAGAATTAGAGAAACTAGGTTTTGTTAAGCGTATATTAATAGAAATAGGTCCTCGGATGAAAAAGTCAAATAGAGATGCTATACTTCGCCCAGGTTAGACCACGCTTCGAATACGCCCCGAGCATTTTAGACCCAGGTCAAATAGATTTAACCAAAAAATCAATAAAATACAAAGTAAAGCAGCGGGCTTCGTTAAGAACTGCTAAGAGAGCTTTCGTTTACTTTCCCACAACTTTTAGAGGGATAAAGGGGGGAGCCCCTAGAGAGACTGGAAGGCTACACGCTAGGCTAAGCTTCCTAAGGTTTAACTCAGAACTGGTGTGCTTCAGAGCGACACAGAGAGAATATCGTCTTGACGCCATTACTGCATCTCTAGGTCTGACAGATGTGATAAAATAAGAGATATACACTGCCATTAACGGATAGGTATTACAAAAACTCGTCCTTTCCGCGAACAATAAGCGACCACTCTATAAAAATGGATCTCCACTAAATACACATCTATAATACATGTCACCATTTCATCTCCAAAAAACTTACACCTTTACACGGCCGGTGACCTAACACCCCCCTGTCACACACCCAAGATAATAAAAATAATATATAAAAATAATAATAAAAACGGACGAATTTATCAAGGCAAGCGACAAAAAAAAATAACTGACAGTGCAAAATCCCTTAAATCTGTAAACACCGAATTGCTGTCCAAGATTCAAGTTCAAAATTTAGAAATAGAATGTACTGACAAAATTAATGACTTAGGAGTTATTGTAAATAAAACGCTATCCTGGGATGAACAAATATCTTTAATTAAGTCATTAAAAACCTGTACAAACTGAAAAGTTTTCGTAACCTGATGTCTTTTCCACTGAGACTCAAATCAGCTAAAACCTTACTTATCCCTCATATTGATTACTGTTCGTTGGTAATGTCCAATATTTCAAAATCTCAGATATGCAAACTGCAAAAAATACATAACTGTGTAATACGTTATGAGTGCGATGTAGCATTTAAATGAACATATCACAACGAATTTAGTAAGAATTAAAAAAATTCTTAAAATTGAACAAAGAAGAAAATTGCAAATGGGTGTGTTTATGCACAAATTATTAAAAACTGAAACTCCCTCTTACATTTATCAGCCATATATAAAGATAATTTGGCCAAAAAAAGAACAAAAAACACTAGAAATAATAACAAATTAATTGTACCCTGCCACAGAACGTCTTATGTAACATAACTCTTTTTATGTAAATTCATGCATTGTATGGAATTCGATTCCACAAACGCTGAAAAATATGAAGTCAACAGAAAGATTTAAAAAATGCTTGATGTCTTACTACCTCAGTGATAGTTAATATTTAGTCAAATATCTTGGATTAAATTCATGAATATGCTACCTTTGTGATTGCTACAATGTATTAAACATGGAATTGTAATATTTGTTGTGGGAAAGTGCTGTGATTTGATAAGATTCTTGCAAATAGTGACATGTTTTCTATGTTATTGTTATTATTTTTTGCCTGAGTTGTAATTACTTATGCCTGCTCCAAAGGAATTCTTTCCTAGAGCCGATAAACCTTATATTATACTATATTAAAAATTTTCGACATTGGTGAGCCTGAAAAAATCGAATACCTCAATGTTGCTTGGATATGATACTTAAGCGTGGCCATTAAGGGGCAGCATGTTTTAAGGCCACGTCGTAACAATCGGTTACTTGATTTCTTCGTCTACATATCTACCCAGCCAGCCGCCGCATGGGCGCGTGGCAGTTGGTGTCAGGACACCAGCCGCGTAAAGAGGTAATGGACAAGGTTTTTAGGAGTCGAAATAAAGACGTGTATTATAAGAGTAAATTTTTAGAGGGGCTCAGTTTCTATAAAATGATCGCATATTATGCGGGGAAAGAAAGGGGTTTTTGTATTGCTAATCTGTTAATTGGCACAGTGTATCTCTCTTATTTTATCGCATCTTTCAGACTTAGAGATGTGGTGAGGCGTCATGATAATATTCTCTCTGTGCCGCTCTGAAAAATATCAGTTCTGAATTTATCAAGCATCCTAAGCATAGCGTGAAGCCTCCGAGTCTCTCTAGGGGATCCCACATTAATCCCACTAAAAGTTATGAAACATTACATGTTCGCTTCTATTGCGATTGATAACGAAGCGCGCTGCTTTCCTTTGTATTTTATTAATTTTTTTGGTTTTATATATTTTTGACCAGGGTCCCAAATGCTCGCGGCGTATTCGAGGTGTGGCCTAACAAGAGCGAAATATAGAATCTCTAATCGACTTTTTCATCCGAGGACCTATTTCTATATATATACGCTTAACAAAACCTATTTTCTTTAATGCTGTGCTGTATATCCTTTGTATGTGTGTTTCCCACGATATATCCAAAGTTAGGGTGATTCCAAGATATTTTAGTGTATCTGAAGGATTTATGTTCACTCCACCCTCAGTGTAGGCATGGCGTTTGTGTAATAACTTTCGCAGGAAGTGAACTGTTGTGCACATATTGATATTTAATTATAAACCCCACTCCTGGCACCACGAATGAACGTTGTTTATGTCCAATGACTGGGGTTTAAACCTTTTTATACTGACGGGACTTTATAAAGTCCCACAATACAGAATTGCTATTATTGACAAAATGTATTGATTCAAGTGTATGATATTCCGTTCCGATTGACGTTCGGCTCCAAAACATGGGAGCGCACTGGCCAGAATTTTTATCCACGAGAGGAAGATGCGTGTTCTGTGCAAAGGAAAGAGTAGATTCAAGGTCGTATTCCAAATGCTACTGAGTGCAGAGTTTTTCTTTGTGTCAATGAGAAGAAAAACTGTTTTTTTTTCAACTACCGCCGTGCTTAATGAATGTGGAATGTTTATTAGCTCGGACAAGTAATTCTCTTGTTTTTTCCTTCATTTTTATGACATAATAGTGTATAAAAGGACGAAAAGCAATAATTATTTGTTTTTGTGTAATATTATGGTTTTATTTTTGAGTATTTTCAAATAAAAAAGATATTCGACCCATATTTGAAAGACTGTCATCATTTCGCCACCTTGTATTGAAAATCTGCTTTTCAGCCCCGACGGGATTTTTTTTTACTCTCTTGAAGTAATTTTTGCAATAAAGCAACAATTTTGAAATGTCTGTAAAAAATCACTGATTCGTCATGTTCTTGGTACAGAAGCGCAGACAAAAAAAATATTCTGCAACAGTTAAATACAAAAATCATAATTCAGTAAACAAAGGGTTAAAGTCCACGTACTCGCTCATTTCACGGTAGATAACTGTATCGTCTGCAAATAATCTTAATTAACTGCTAACTCGGGAGCTTAGGTCATTAATATAAATAGTGAATAAAAGTGGGCCTATTATACTTCCCTGAGGAACACTGGATGTGACTTCGACCATGTCAGAGCTAAAACCATCAATAACTACTTTTTGTTTTCATTCACAGAGAAAGCCCCTTATCCAATGCACTATTTTTCTATTTGCTCGCGCATAAGCGACCGCTGTTAAGGTGCGATGACACAAACAGACAGACTTTATATCCGCTGTATGTATCCTTCTGAAAAAAATGCGTTGTTTCCATTTCGGTAACACTGACGCAAGTGTGACCGCAAATGACACCTTCCACTGACCGTGGACGGATTTCTTTCTCTTTTTTGAAGGGTTCGGAACCATGACGACGTACCCTGGTCACCGTTCCCTAGCACAACAATTGAGAGGGGTGTTTCGTAAGGGTTTTGGGGATAAAGAGAGTCTGTGGGGATGGGGAAATGTATAAGATATTCATGCGTGGACCTCGCATTTCCCCTTTTGTGAATTTCATCCCCCTTCCTTCGACACGGGGGTTGGAAATGAAATCTTTCTCCGTTGGAGAGGGAGGGAGACCGCTAGAGGGGGTGCAAGCATGGACCACTACTACATGCGTGGATGGGGGATGGTTTCTGGACAGAGGGGAGGGTGGGGGTGTTGAAATGAGGGTTATGGGGGTACATGGAGGAAAAATTTGCGTATTTTTTTATCGAAATGGGGTGTAGAGAAAAAAAAGAAATGACGTGTGGGTACCGCGAGGGTCTTTTACGTAGAGAACCGGAATAAGGTCTTCGATTGAATCAGGCGACCGAACGCTCAAAAGAATATGCACCCGAATATGAATTGGACTTGGGGAAACGGACAAAATTCGCACGCAGTCGGAGAAAAATAGATTTGTTCGCGTTTGGCTTCCCTTTCTACCGACAAAACTTTACAAGGCATTCAGATACGTATGTGGACTTTTGTGGTGTTCGGGAGTCCTGGCTCTCAATGACGAGGGCCCTAGTTCGATTCCAGGTGGTTGTGTTTGCAACGTTCGGGATAATTCAACATTCGAGACATGAACTCATCGGGATCAGCATGATTAGAACTAGGTGCATTATTCTTCCGTGCATGCTTATCTACAGTTCTTTTCCTAATTAGGAAGTAAATTAGCCCATAAGACATTGAGCTTTAGCTACAATCATCACAAAAAGTCATCACAAATATGCCATACCTGTACTGTGGGTGGAGTAAACATGAAATCTTCAGATACAATAAAATATCTTGGAATTACCTTAACTTCTGAGAGATCGTGGAGATAACGCATTCAGAACATATGCGGCGCGGGATAAAAGAAACTAGGTTTTGTTAAGCGCATATTAATAGAAATAGGTCCTCGGATGAAAAAGTAAAAGAGAGATGCTATACTGCGCTCTGGTCAGGCCACTCCTCTAATACGCCGCGAGCGTTTGGGACCCTGGTCAAGTAGATTCAACCAAAAAAATTAATAAAATACAAAGTAAAGCAGCACGCTTCGTTAGAAACTGCAATACAAGCGTACATATGGTGTCTCACAACTTTTTAAGGGATTAAAGAGGGAGCCCCTAGAGACTCGGAGGCCACACAATAGGCTTAGTTTGCTTAATGAATTCAGAACTAATATATATTTTTTCAGAGCGACACAGAAAAAATTATCATGACTCCTCACTACATCTCAAGGTTTGACAGATGCGATCAAATAAGAGAGATACCCTGCCATTAACAGATAGGTATTACAAAAACTCATTCTTTCCGCAAACAATGAGGGACCACAATTAAAACTGAGCTCCACTCAATACACTCCTATAATACATGTCACCATTTCAACTCCAAAAAACATACACCTTTACACGGCTGGTGACCTAACTCCCCCCGTCCAAGCGGCATCTAGCTGGGCAGAATGAAGATGTAGATATATACCGATCGACTCCTCGGAAATTTCGATTTCTTGAAAGTCGACACGAGAGAACTTTACTCCGAAGCAATGAATTTATGAGTTACATTAATCGGAAGCATTTATTTTCTTCAAATTTAAGGTACACATGAGATTCGGTTTGGGCGTGGGGACCCAGAAACCCCTGCGAAAATTAAACGTATTACTCGATGTTACATATCGATCAATAGTTGATCGATTATTACATGTCGACCGACTCCTCGAAAATTTCGATTTCTGGAAAGTCGACACGAGAGAACTTTACTCCAAAGCAATGGATTTATGAGTTACATTAATCGGAAGCATTTATTTTCTTCAAACTTAAGGTACACGTAGTTATTTTGTCTCTCTCTCAACGTGGTTACACCATTTATTCGATCATTACAAATATAATATAATTTTCAATCATCCATTTGTAGTTTCATTATTCTTTTTATCATGTGATCTAACATGTAACACACAATTTATAAGCACGTTTTAAATTTACTTGGGAGTTTTTTATAAAAAACACCTCAGATTTGCAACAATGTAACGAAAAATGTATATCATCGAAATAAACGTTGTATAACTAAATGCTTTATAAAACTTCAAATAAGTTTTTTATTAATGGTGTTATTTTTGTGGAAACATTGGTATTTTCCGAGTCCAGACATTGGTTTCCTATTGCTCACGCATTTCGTCGGGGAAAGTAGAATTTTAACAACCATTTGAATAAATAGATGGAAGTAAATACGTGCTATGACTCACACAGTTGCGTGCAAACCTCCTTAAAGAGAGATAGGCGCTGTGTTCCCCTGTTTACGCCGCGAAAAAGAATATTCCCGAGCAAAAAGTAGGTTTTCAGGGCAAGAACAATATCAAAACGGAACGCGATACGCGAAGGAACGAATCGAGGGAACGGCGACGACATCTGTCGGACAAAAGTCGAAGCGCCGAACGACACCCCGCGCCGACAATGAGCGGCGCCCGAAAGTTTTAATTGGCCGTGTCCATGACGACCGCAACAATCGGGGCGGGGCGCATTGTTGACGCAGGAAGCCAACAACATTCGCGTCTGACCGAGCGAAATGGGCGTTATTTTTTCACTTCGAGGGGACATTGTTTCGCGCGTTAGCTACGCGGGAGCAGATCCATTGTCGACCGTTAACAATGGGCAACTGATGAAAGGAATCCTTAGGCAAAGATGTTAAGAAAATATTACTGAGGAATATATTCACGTCGCTAACGGTCTGAGGGTTGTTTGTTGTGCAGTATATAATAATGTGATGTAGGAAAACGAATGTTTTGACGGTAAATTTAATACGTAAGGGGACACATACGTCTTAGGCCAGCACGAAAACCTACCTTCATTTTGACATATACGAATAGGTGAGATTTTCGCCATTGAATGGTGTGAAAATACAGAATGTGGCGTAATAATTTCCTTTTTTCAAAACGCAATAAAACTCGTTTTATGAATGAGAATATTTTTCTATTTTTTTAATGATTTTATAGGTGCATATCTAAAGTTTTTGTTAGACAGTTTTGAATATCATACCAGGTAGGTGACGCCCACCATGGTCCATACACTGTATAAGCAGATTTCTGGTGTTTGTCATGAACGTTACCAACATAGTAGAGGGTATGTTGGCAATTTCTCCCCTAGTTCGTCGATTCCCTCCAAAAAACCCCGATTTCAAGTTTTTTTTTACATCCCGTGTTTATGTCAACCGTCCTAGGACCCTAAAAAACCTGAAGGCCAACTTCCGGGCAGAAATTGCCAAAAAAACCTGCGGCTATGTTGTTAAGGTTTGAAAACAGAATCACGATTATTTTAAACAGATGTATATCGCTTCGACTTTTGTCCGACAGATGTCGTCGCCGTTCCCTCGATCCGTTCCCTCGCGTATCGCGATCCGTTTTGATATTGTTTTCGCCCAGAAAACCTACTTTCTGCTCGGGAATATTCGTTTCCACGGCATAAACAGGGAAACACAGCGCCTATCTCTCTTTAAGGAGGTTTGCACCCAACTGTGTGAGTCATAGCACGTATTTACTTCCATCTATTTATTCAAATGGTTGTTAAAATTCTACTTTCCCCGACGAAATGCGTGAGCAATAGGAAACCAATGTCTGGACTCGGAAAATACCAATGTTTCCACAAAAATAACACCATTAATAAAAAACTTATTTGAAGTTTTATAAAGCATTTAGTTATACAACGTTTATTTCGATGATGTAAATTTTTCGTTACATTGTTGCAAATCTGAGGTGTTTTTTATAAAAAACTCCCATGTAAATTTAAAACGTGCTTATAAATTGTGTGTTACATGTTAGATCACATGATAAAAAGAATAATGAAACTACAAATGGATGATTGAAGATGATATTATATTTGTAATGATCGAATAAATGGTGTAACCACGTTGAGAGAGAGACGAAATAACTACGTGTACCTTAAGTTTGAAGAAAATAAATGCTTCCGATAAATATACCTCATAAAATGATTGCTACGGAGAAAAGTTCTCTCGTGTCGACTTTCAATAAATCGACATTTTCGAGGAGTCGATCGACATGTAATAATCGATCAACTATCGATCGATATGTAACGTCAAGTAATACGATGTTTTAGTTTCGCAGGGGTTTCTGGGTCCCCACGCCCAAACCGAATCTCACATTGCAAAAAAGGTGCTTTTGTATATGGGAACTGAATTGCACAACCTCCTGCCGAAAGAGATCAAAGAATCGAGTCTCATTTCAAAAGATATCGAATAACGATTCAAGAATGGCGAATGACATTTGTTAATATTGAAACTATACTGAAAATGATCAGTGAATTTCAGTTTTATAATCATTATTTTATAAGTATTTTTTGTAAAAATCAATTTTGTAAAAATCAAATTTGTGAAAAAAAATTTTGGAATTTTTTTTAAATTTTTTGCATTTTTTTTAAAGCCAGAAGGGTGGTATTTTTTTACGCATTTAATTTTTGTTAGCGTACTTTCACATTTTGTACATTTTGGTTCAATGCGTCCTTTTTCCAAGCATTTATGATTCTTGAATTAGGAATTATTATGGTAAAGGAAAAGAAACTTGGAATCAACAAACAATATTTTAACATTATCAAAAGAACATGTTGCACCTGATAATTCTTGTCGAAGGAAGGAAATTCATGACGATCCTTGTAGTTACTATTAATTATGAATTAGAAAACTCAAAACCTTTCCTACACGGTAATTTTTTCATCCCAACAAAAAAGGGTATGATACTCCTTTTTCCACAAAAAAAATTAAAATTTTTTGGCCACTTGCGCAGAAAAAAACATATATTGTTCATTTTTTTACTTTCGCTTGTATCTACGACGCTTAAACAGTTATTCATTTGTCAGCTGGCCTTAACAGAATTTCGAAAACTCTTTTCAATATTGAAAATGCCGTTTTTTGGACAAAAAAAGATCAAAACTTCTCGCCAAATGTACGGGAAAAAAATTTTTACTTCAGAGGCTATATATGTCTCGTCATTTTTCCCACCGTAGACGGCTTTTCGAGAAATGCTCTTTTTTGTTTGGATAACGTTAAGGTATTATAATGGAACCAAAGCGGACCTTAAACTCGCAAGGAAGAAAAATATTCAATCAGTTCAAGTAGCTGTAAACATTGATGCACTTCACCTTGACTGCCGATTCTCATTGAAATTATTTATTCAGAGCTATTTTTGCTTGGACAGCTAATTTGATAGAAAATAAATGTCAGCACACAGACATAAGAGTAGACTATAAACGCCGTGGATATGATTTATCTGAGGAGTGTTTGCGGCAAAAGTAGGATAGATAGGGTCAGGAATGAGTGAGGGTCATGAATGAATGAAGGTTGGATGCTCCAGTAGTAATGGACATATGTATATGAAAGGAGTGTGCTTCGTTGGTTTGTGGCCATGTCGAGAGAATGGATGAGAGTCGAATAATGAAACAGATATTATATAAAATATTAAATGAATGGAGCTGAGAGGTAGAGATAGGCCGGGAAAGTTGTGGTTGAATGTGGTTGAGGTTATTCTTAGGAGGAGGAAATATTAAGAGTCTTAAAAACGTGCTTAAAAACTTAAAAGGAAGTGTATGGAAAGCAGTGTATTATGGGTAAATGAGGCGAAAGAGGTTTATGGCAAGGATAGGTCAGTATGGAGGAAATTAGTCAGAGTTAGGTGTACAAATGTGTATTTATTGAGTGAAACTTACTGACTGTGCCAACCCCGGAAGGGAAGTTTCCATAGCAGCTTGTCGATTATCCTTCTCAAATATCTAAGACGTAACACGAACGGGTATCTTTAAGACCTGAATCATCCAATATCCTATCCATATGTCCTCCTCCAAACCAGACTAATATTCTATCCAAAGAGACATAGGATAGTGCCAGGAATGATTGGGTAATAAATTAATGCGGGTTAAATGCTCCAGTAATGGACATATGTATATGAAAAGAGTGTGCTTCGTTGGTTTGTGGCCATGTTGAGAGAATGGATGAGAGTCGAATAACGAAACAGATATTATATAAAATATTAAATGAATGGAGCTGAGAGGTAGAGATAGGCCGGGAAAGTTGTGGTTGAATGTGGTTGAGGTTATTCTTAGGAGGAGGAAATATTAAGAGTCTTAAAAACGTGCTTAAAAACTTAAAAGGAAGTGTATGGAAAGCAGTGTATTATGGGTAAATGAGGCGAAAGAGGTTTATGGCAAGGATAGGTCAGTATGGAGGAAATTAGTCAGAGTTAGGTGTACAAATGTGTACTTATTGAGTGAAACTTACTGACTGTGCCAACCCCGGAAGGGAAGTTTCCATAGCAGCTTGTCGATTATCCTTCTCAAATATCTAAGACGTAACACGAACGGGTATCTTTAAGACCTGAATCATCCAATATCCTATCCATATGTCCTCCTCCAAACCAGACTAATATTCTATCCAAAGAGACATAGGATAGTGCCAGGAATGATTGGGTAATAAATTAATGCGGGTTAAATGCTCCAGTAATGGACATATGTATATGAAAAGAGTGTGCTTCGTTGGTTTGGCCATGTTGAGAGAATGGATGAGAATCGAATAACGAAACAGATATATATGAGAGTAGAATGAATGGTCCTGAGAGGTAGAGATAGGCCGGGAAAGTTGTGGTTGAATGTGGTTGAGGTTATTCTTAGGAGGAGGAAATATTAAGAGTCTTAAAAACGTGCTTAAAAACTTAAAAGGAAGTGTATGGAAAGCAGTGTATTATGGGTAAATGAGGCGAAAGAGGTTTATGGCAAGGATAGGTCAGTATGGAGGAAATTAGTCAGAGTTAGGTGTACAAATGTGTACTTATTGAGTGAAACTTACTGACTGTGCCAACCCCGGAAGGGAAGTTTCCATAGCAGCTTGTCGATTATCCTTCTCAAATATCTAAGACGTAACACGAACGGGTATCTTTAAGACCTGAATCATCCAATATCCTATCCATATGTCCTCCTCCAAACCAGACTAATATTCTATCCAAAGAGACATAGGATAGTGCCAGGAATGATTGGGTAATAAATTAATGCGGGTTAAATGCTCCAGTAATGGACATATGTATATGAAAAGAGTGTGCTTCGTTGGTTTGGCCATGTTGAGAGAATGGATGAGAATCGAATAACGAAACAGATATATATGAGAGTAGAATGAATGGTCCTGAGAGGTAGAGGTAGGCCGAGAAAGTTGTGGTTGAATGTGGTTGAGGAAATTCTTAGGAAGAGGAGGAATATTAGGAGTCTTAAAAACAGGAGGGCGTGTATTAAACAGTGTATTATGGGTAAATGAGGCAAAAGAGGTTTATGGCAAGGATAGGTCAGTATGGAGGAAATTATTGAAGCAGAGTTAGGTGTACAAATATGTATTTATGAGTGAAATTTAGTGACTCTGCCTACCCCGGAAGGAAACGGCGTGATTGCTATGTATGTATGTGTGAAATAAATATCTAAAAAGTGTAAGAAAAGAACTTGGAACAAACAAACCTTACTTTATCATAAATAATACACAGCATCTGGTTTGTCATACCGAAGGAATTAAACTGAAAAAAAAAATTATCAAATATTTTTTTCGTTTTTAGCGTTTTCAATAGAACTTGCAAATTTTGCTTCCAAAATAGTTTTTTCCATCCCTGACTAAAGGACATGACACCTCCGTGGACACGAGGAATTCTGAAAGGCAAAAAAAGACTTTGTAATCTATTAACACCAGTGCGATCTCAAGACGTTGTCAAGTTTCAATTTATCTTCTTTCCATCACGATATAGAAAGGGATAATTCCCTACACTCAACAAAATCAGTGATTTTCCTGCATCTCAAGATATTTCGGCGAGATCTCGTCAATTCTCACGGACTTATAATTAATTTATTCCACCTTTTGATTAGGCATTTGTAAAATTGCCAAACACACATGGGGTTGAATGGACAGAGATACACGATAAGATTCAAACCCTTCCCAAACTGAAGAAGTTTCCTTTTCGACTGATCCTAGTTTACCCTTCCTCTATTACGTATCTAGAGTGTACTATGTTGTTAATAAGTTTATTTACTTACGTACATTTTACGACACCAACCTTAAAATAACTTAACACCAATAGACATATTAAAAAAATACTTCGAACTATCAGAAAATTATTTAAAGATAAAAATTGAAATTATAAGTAGAACCTCTAATCTGCGAATATTGCGCACATTATGCGCCTTCTTCCTCTTTCTTCCTTCTTTCGTCCTGATCTTCTACCCGTCGAATACTCATATAATCGCTCATACTCAATAATATCGCACAATATGCAGCTT
The DNA here is from genome assembly GCA_963169105.1 of Ceriagrion tenellum. Classification (NCBI taxonomy): domain Eukaryota; kingdom Metazoa; phylum Arthropoda; class Insecta; order Odonata; family Coenagrionidae; genus Ceriagrion; species Ceriagrion tenellum. The sequence continues at coordinate 4,352,859 of OY720645.1, forward strand.
CTTCCTTCTTTCTTCCTGTTCTTCTACCTGTCGAATATTTCGCACATTATTCAGCTTCTTCCTATTTCTTCCTTCTTTCTTCCTATTTTTCTACCTGTCGAATACTTTGCACAGTATGCAGATTCTTCCTCTTTCTTCCTTCTTTCTTCCTGATCTTCTCCCTGTTTCTTCCCAAGGAGAGTTATATGTTATTTATGTTTGTGTTAAAGATACATAACGTAACCTTAAACGGTAAACGGTTACACTGATTGCACGTAAAATGTAAATAATCTAACTTAACGTGTGCGTTAATAGATGGCGCCTCCTACTGTTTTTTAAGCACGTAAGCATAGCCAACATATTAGTAGATTATATTGTCAACAGATGGCACTGTTAAATTTTGTAAAAAGTTACATAAACGATCTGTTAATAGATGGCGCCTCCCATAACTTTTAAAGCACGTAACCATAGCCAAAATATTAGTTGATTATATTGACAACAGATGGCACTGATAAATTCTGATCATTTTTTTACATTTTTTAACAAATACATTAATTATAATTTTTTTTACTTTTCGTTAAAAGCTGGGAACATAAGCTTTAAAATGGCGTCTGAATCATTAATTTTGATAAAAAATTAAGAGAGATATGGCCTACCCGCAAAAAACACCTTCGAGAAATAATATATACGATTAGTTACAAACAATAGCATGAATTTTATATTGTTCTGTAATAGTAAAAAAGTAAAATTTATTTTTCTTGAAATTCTTTTGCACAAACTTTTTTTAACTGTGAAATCGTGGTTTTTACGAAAAAATTTCATATTTTATTGACCTTGTACCGACTGGAGAAACATTCTTATTGTTTTTTTTTACTCTCTTACAACAACGATTTAAGAATTGTTTTAGTTAGTTTCTGATCTTTGTGCATTCGAGTTTTTTACATTAAAAAATGCGCTTCTATCTTCAAAAAAATTCAAACCTTTACGCGAAATGTGCAGATCGTATATATTATACCACTGTATAAATATTTTGAGTCATTTTTTCCACCCTAGTTAGACATCTTATTGAGAAATACTATAAATAATTGTTTTTTTATCAAATAAAGTAAGGTTTTATAATGGATACAGAGTGGGCATGAAACTTACGTGGAAGAAAAGTCAATACAATACAACAGATATGAAGCTGTTAATACTGATTGTCATTTTTTTCTTTGAGATCACATACAGAGAACATTTTCACCCACACGATCGTTATTCGTAAAAAGTGTAATAAAATTACTCGGAATGAAAAAAACTATATTATTTCTTAAAAAGTAGACTGCATTTTATTAGTCTTGGCGAAAGAATTACTTTGCATAAAATTAACGGCATGATTCCTACCGTTTTCAACTATTCCGAATCAATAAAAACTATAAACATTTTGCTTTCAAAATATTAATCTCGCCTCAAACTAAAGGGCGTGATAATTGCGTCGATAAGAGGAATTCTGCAAAGCTAAAAGGTATCATATAATCAACAGAAAGAGGATCGATAAACATCAGAGCACTGACCATAAGTTAACGATTTGAAACTAAGCTTCATTCCTTCACGACAGGAATGAGTAAGTTTCCTACATCTAGTTCGCATAAACCCCCATC